>BPLS01026656.1:0-29985 GCA_019656275.1 Rhododendron kiyosumense
ACGCCTTGCGTTTCAAAAGGGTTCTTGTGATTCTTGACGATGTTGATGAACCAGACGAGTTGTATGCAGTGCTTGGAATGTGTGATTGGCTATTTTTAGGGAGTAAAATCATCATAACCACTCGGCATGAGCGCTTGGTTAGACCTCATGAAGTCTGCAAGGTGTTCAGGATTGAAAAATTGGATTATGACAAGTCCCTTGAGCTCTTCAGTTTGCATGCCTTTGGACAAAGCCATCCTGTTGATGATTTTACGGACACCTCAAAGTTGGTGGTTGAACATTGTGAAGGGCTTCCGTTGGCAATTAAAGTTTTGGGATCTTCTCTGTCTGGACAAAGCATCGGAGTATGGAGAAGTCAGTTAGAAAAATTGAAAGCAATCCCTGATAGGAAAATCCTTGCAAAACTCAAAATAAGCTATGATTCTTTACAAGACGAGCACGATAGAAGTTTATTCCTCCATCTTGCTTGTTTCTTTGTTGGGAGCGATAAGGACTTTACAATTACAATCATGGATGAATGTGAATTTTATACAGTGGTTGGGATTCAAAATCTCATTGACAGATGTCTGGTAACAGTTGATGGATACAACAAGCTGGTGATTCATCATTTGCTTCAAGAAATGGGAAGAGAAATAGTCCGTCAAGAATCACCCAATGAGCCAGGAGAACGTAGCAGATTGTGTAATCATAAAGATTCCTTTAATGTTCTAAGACATAATACTGTAAGAATTTTTCTCCTCATGTACATATAGGAGTTGCTATGCTATTTACTTATCAATGTTCTCAACCCCCTCGCCCCATTTTTGCCAGGGCACGAGAAAAATTGAAGGCCTCATTCTTGATACGAGTTTATTGAAGGCAAATAAGTCTGCCAGGACAGTGTTTGGTGTCAATAGAAAACGCAGTTTGGAAGAATTCTTGGACAACTCATTATTGTCGAATGTATGGAATTCGCTTAAGAGATATTGTTTGGGCGTCTTCTCCCAGAACTCACTTGGCAATCCTCTGGCAGATTCAAATGAAATAGCTTTGGAAACTAATGCATTTGCAAAAATGGAGAATCTAAAATTTCTGAAGCTCGGTCATGTACAAGTAAGCGGAAGTTATGAAAACTTTCCGAAAAAAATAAGATGGATGTGTTGGCATGGCTTTCCATTTGAATCCATACCAAAGTATTTCCCCTTGGAGGCCCTGGTAGCTCTTGAGATGCCTTATAGCAGCTTGAAGCATTTTTTGGCCGGAACTAAGGTTGCATTGCATTGTCATTTTTCTCTCGTCTTATTGTGCAGGGAAATTGACAGAAGCATTACAATCTGACATTTTCTTTTCGTGTTTGTCAGTTTCTCAAGTTACTGAAAATCCTTAATCTCAGTCACTCCCATAGCCTTGCAAGAACTCCTGACTTCAAAGTACTTCCCAATCTTGAGAAACTGATACTTGAAGATTGTACAAGGCTGGTCGAGATTCACGAATCCATAGGAGACTTGGCGAGACTTGTTTTGTTAAATTTAAAAGATTGCAGCAGTCTGAGGAAGCTTCCAAGAAGTATTGGTTTGCTAAAATCTTTGGAAACACTTGACATTTCTGGTTGCTCAAATCTTGAGAATTGGCCAACTGAGTTGGTGAATATGGATTCTCTAACAGTGCTACGAGCGGAAAATGTTACTGGCATAACTCAATCACCCACTACAATTCAGAATGTCAAAGCCTGGTATTCGTTCATTTGGTTTTCGCCATTGAAGCCGAAAAGAAATCCTGGAACCTCATGGGCATCTTCTTTACCTCAGTCCTTAGTTAAACTACATCTTCGGGGCTGCAATCTATCAGACGATGCTTTCCCTAAGGATCTGAGCAACCTATCCTTGTTGCGGGAATTAGACCTGAGCAATAATCCTATTATTAGCCTCCCAGATTGCATCAGAGGTCTTACTGGGCTCGAAATCCTTTGTGTATGCTCGTGCACAAGGCTCCGGTCGCTTGTAGTGCTGCAGGATTTAAAATATTTGCAATTCATGAGTTGCTGGTCGTTGGAGAAGATAATACTCCCAGAATACGAAATAGCAGGCTTTTTCTGTGGTTTCAGGAAATTGATATCGCCCGGACAATACGGGATACTGGGTTCTTCCTCTGGTTCGACTCCCATGCTGGTAGAGTTTTCCGGCAGATACAAGTTGGAACCCCTAGGAGATGTTGATAAAGAGATAATAGATAATTTGGGCTTGTTCGACTTGGGATCCCTGCGAAAGCTAAAAGTTAGACTTGCAATCCCCTTCTCTTACCGAAAGAGGTTTTCTCTACAGGTCCCCTCTCTCTCTCTCTCTCTCTCTCTCTCTCTCTCTCTCTCTCTCTCTCTCTCTCTCTCGGTAATTCCCTAACTTATGCCTTTTTTTGGCACAGGGATGTCATGAAGAACATGTATTCTCCACTTATCTTCCGGGGAGCAAGGTTCCAGGGTGGTTCAATCTTATTGATAAAGGAAGTTCATTATCTTTTACTGTGCAACGTCGTAATTCCAGAATCCAATGCTTGAGTTTGTGTATTGTGTATGCATTTTCTTGTGATCATGATCGGTTACATCCATATGATCGACTTTTCCTTAATAACGTTATCACTAATACCACCGAGAGATTGATTTGGAGCCACTGCCCACACGTAACTGGCATTCCGGAAGCTAATGAGGATATGATTTGGTTAAGCTATTGGAAGTTTGAAAATCAGGTGGAAGGTGGTGATGAGATGAATATTTCCGTGTTTTCAACAGGATTTCAGGTGAAGGAGATAGGAGTCCGCCTCTTGTATGATGTGGAGAAAGCAGAGAAGATTACGCAAGAAATTCCATCAGCAAATGAAGAAGTATCAGAAGAAATCTTCCGCTACGGAGTTGCTGTACCTGGAAATGCGTCTTCATATCAAGAAAATACACAAGTCTATGCCGTTGGTCGTGATATCGTTGACATAGCCAAAACTCTTCGCTGTGGGTTTGTAGTACATTCGCTTCCCTCTTCAATCATTCCTTTGGTCATTCGGACCATTTCATCAATTGCCAAGTCGGCTACTCCTGACGATGACGAGTAGAGAGTAGGGATCAGGGGCTCCTGCTTTACGACGATGACAGAGTAGGAAAGCAGGAGCCCCACTTAAGGGGTGTTTCATTGAAAAATTTGTCGATTTTTATGTGGTTGAGAAGTTGTTAGGTGTTTCCGATAATGAATAAGTTGTTAAAGAAATGTCAAATTGCTTCCGATAGTGAACAAGTGGATGGGTTCGTAAGTAGAGTTATTGTAGAAAAAAAATTGTGTGGACAACTTTTTTGTTAGTGGAAACGAGATGGTAAAATACTGAAACTTTTTTGTTAGTAAAAACGATATAGTAAAATGCGTTAAATTTTTAGTGTTTTGTGTTAAATGAAAACACCTTGTAAATTTTTTTTCCTTCAGATTTTGTATGTTTTCTTATAATTTGGTTTCTTTAATTGTTATTTGTTTAATCACTTTAATACATTTTGTATACAGAAAGTCTATGGTCACCGAACCAAAAAGTGGTAGCCAGCCACCGCTCGCCGTGTAAGGCCCACTCTGGGCTTCGTATAGATGATCCAATCCATTCAATAATTTAAAAAAAATGAGTGGGCATCGCTGAAAATCAGTTCAATCCGATTTGTATAGATGTTCGGATCCAATCGTCCTTTTTTGAAAAATCGGAAAACCAATGCTTCCATTTTTTTCGATTTTCCAAAGATGAGAAGATTGATTTGAACATTTACACATATCGAATCGAGGTGATTTTTTGCGTAGCCCGCTCGGTTTTTTTAAAAGAAATTATTGAATAGCTCGGATCATCCTTGCAGAGCCCGAAGTGGGCCCCACACGGCGAGCGGTGGCCGGCCACCGCTTTATAGTTCGGTGACTGTAGCGCTGTTGTTTTGTATATTATTTCATTCTCAATTATTTATTTCAAGTATATAACAATTTTACTACACTGGCGAATTAAGTGAGATGCCTAATACAAAAAATAGCCACCACTTACCATTTGAAAGCCTCTAATGCATAATGTCTAAATTCATAAGTGACTAAACCATGAGTTATATGCATTATACTTTATTAATTATTTATAATTTTAAAAGTAGTCTTGTTTTTGCCGGTAAAACCCACAACGAAAGACTAAGTTAGGCTTCAGGATGAAATTCGAAAAGAAAGTATATTTTTTCCTATTTGGATCAAGATTACTAAATATTGACATTTTATTTTTTGTATATCTAATTGTTCTTAGACTTAATTCGTTGAGACAATTCAAACTATAAAAAATTGGTCTAGGGTCCACTATAGAGAATTTGTAACCCAGTTAGTCCACTTCTAATATTTGTAACCTCTCTAGTCCACTAGTATAATGTAGTAAGGCCTTAAGTCCATTTTTTTAAAAAAAAAATTAAACCAAGACAAAAATATCCTCCTATATAAACTATCATATTGAGAAAACCCTAGATCAATAAGCAATTCATTCCAGCCACAGGAGTCTCTGGACACACTCTCTCTCGCTCTACGAATCTATATTTGCACACTACAATGGCAAACACGATCACCTCATCAAAGGCCTTGGCAGTCTTCTTCGTTCTCGTCATCTTCTCGGCTGCTGCTTTCCTATAAAAACCCATTCAAGGCCCATCAACTGATCTTAGAGTACTGCATACACAAAGATTTGAAAGGTACTTATCATGATCAAAATTGGTCCAGCCACCACGGGTCACTACTGATGGGAAGGCTTGGGATGATGTGGGTAAGGAGAAAATTGTCATGAAGTGAGAGACTCCGCTGTGGTTCCAGCGTCGGCGCCGGCCCATGGATCGGCTTGCTCGACACCGGTCTCCGGAACGATTGTTATCTCGTCGATGGTTCTGACACTGCTGGCAATTATGAAGCAGTAAATCGATTGGTTCTTTGTTATGTTGATTTCCTGGAGACATACATACATTTATATACGTACATGCTTTTGTATACATTATATGCTGTTTTCTTCGGATCTTTGACACACCCCTTGCTAGGCGTGGCAACAATCAACATCTACAGTCAACGCCCGAGTATATATCACTCTGAGATCCAACAATCTACATCGTCACAGCATCTTTCAAAAATCAAGTAATTATTCAATTACTTATTGATTTGTGCTTTTCAAATATATAAGGTTATATTTGTTCTTTTCATCAATTACTTATTGATTTGGTCCGCGCAGCAGCCTCTGACTTGCTTACGATATATTTGGAGTTTTTTGAATAAATATATAAGGTTATGTGTGTGTTTTTTCTAAGGCTAGACATATAAGGTTAGAACAGGTTGTGTTTTTTGAAAAAATATATAAGGTTATATGTGTTTTTTTTTATTATTTAATGTCATTTTTTTTAAACATTCTTAGTTAGAGAAAAATATACTAATATATAATGTTATATTGTTATATATAACATTCTAGATTAGAAATATTCTATGTTATTTAATAAAGAGAACATATAACGTTATACGTGAAAATATGTGATTTGAAGTTCGATTAGAGATGTGGTTCGGTTATAGATGATCTTCTCTACTGAGACATATATGTTATATGTGACAATTTGTCCTTGGTACCTAATTTTGTCCTGTAAAACTCCAAAACTAATGAACTAATAACATTATATATTCTCTTATTGAATTGGTTCGCGCAGCGGTCTCTAAAAAATACATATGGATATATCCATATATAATTAGATATAGTTATATGAGAATATTTGTGACCATATGTACATATATATATATGAGCTTGTATTGACATAAAACAAATATTTCAATTTGCATAGAGAACATATAACGTCGTATATGAGATTTTGTCTTGTAAAAATCAAAAAAAAAAAAAGAGGAACTAATAACGTTATATGTTCTCTTATTGAATAGGTCTGCGCAACAGCCTCTCAAAAGCATATATGAATATATCCATATATTATCAGAAGCAAGTCGAAGAGGCCGCTGCGCTGACCAATTCAATAAGTGATGGATAACGGAGTATATAATATTATATGTGAATTTCTGTCATGTGTAATATGTGTTTTTCCTAGGGTTAGACATATAATATTATATCTCATTTTTGACATACATTAATGTTGTTTATGTTGTTTTGAATATGTATATATGTAGATGTAGAGGTTATGGGAATGCTATTTGCAAGCAGAAAATCACAAATTTTGAAGGATTCGATGAAACTTTTGATGAAGAAACGATGAAAAAATGAAGTTCGACCCCCTGTGGCAATTCAAGGCGCGACTAAAAGCAAGGATAATGGTGGCATGATATGTGAACATATAATGTTATTTTTTGAGATATATAATATTGTTGGAAATATATGATGTTGTTTTGAGAACATATAATTTTATGTCATATTTTGTGAGACTTAGAGTTATAGAAGCTCAGATATAATGTTATATATTATGGTTTTTTTGTGAGATTTAGAATTATAGAAGCTCACATATAATGTTATATGTTCTGTTATATTTTTTTGTGAGATTCAGAGTTGCAGAAGCTCAAATATAATGTTATATGTTCTGTTTTTTTTTTTGGCAATATTTAGATATTCAAAAACTCATATATAACATTGTATATTTTGTATGGACCAGTATATAACGTTATAGACTAAATACAAGAAAAATAAAAAAGAAATGTTGTACGTTAAAAAATTTTTACCACACATATAATGTTGTGTGTTAGGAAATTTTTATCACTCATATAACGTTAAAAAATTAATACAAGAAAAATAGGAAAAAACAAAAAGAGAAATTTGTCACATATATAATGTTAAATGTTAAGTGTAACGGGTTCAATAAAAAAATCGAGAAAAATGAAAAAATACATTTTGGTTACACATATAACGTTATATGTGGCCGCGGTGGCAGCGGTGGTGGCGCTGATGGCTTGATTGCAACAAAAACGAAAAAAAAATGGAAAAAATATGTTTTCGTGTTAGCCAAACAAGGCCCTTGTTTCTTAGGTGGGGTATTTTTGTCATTAAAATTATTAGTGGACTTAGTAGGTTATGAAACTTAGAAGTGGACTAGATGGATTTGAAAAGTGCTATAGTGGACTTATGAAAAATTCCCCCTTCAAACTACGAGTACTAGTAACCCTGCTAGTTGGACAAATAATCACCTGCCTCCAAAACTCTCTGTCACATGCCCAAGATTGGACCAACTTGGTACAAACTATAACGTCCAAACTGCCATCAATCTGATATTTTCCGTTTAGTTTGGCTGACAGACGTTATCAATTGGACCAATTTGGTACGAAAACAAACTTGAAGGTCAAAAGAGTTGCAATTATACTTGGAGGACGAAAATGAGACTATGATAAAATTTGGAGGACCATTTATATAAATTTTCCTTCATATTTTGATTATATTGCCTTGGACGTTTGTGCAAGTATTCTCCGAAAGAGCAATACTACTGTTCTCTAGCACCAGCCATTTAAAGCTAGGGAAGGCGATGGCATTTCTTTGCCGATTGGTGGTACCCCTTTTGCGTGAAACAAATGATGACGAATTGGATGATGGAATTTTTCGTCGCCAAAAGCTTTAGCAACGTATTTTGCATTTTTGTCGACAAGTTTAATTCGTCGGCAAAGACCGAATTTGTCATAGTTACAAGTGCGTAAGAAGATTATATTCTCCCCTACCCACAAATATTGATCAAAGTTAATTGTTCGGTTCGATTTGACCTCACTAATAAGTGGTGGTCAGTGGAATCCCGGACTACCCACAATGATCAAATTAGTAAGTTATTTGGGTTCGATTTGACCTCACTAAAGCACCACTCAAACACTAATCTTTTTTATCGATCGGACACTAAATGCTACAGTTGTCTCATTTTCAACTACAATATTACTGACTTGAATTTGCTTAATTGGAGCTCTCCGCTGGATTCAGGTCCAAAAAAATCGGTTTCTTTTAAAGGTTTGTATGGTGGTGTTCTTTAGCGGCATTGAACGGATCCACTCACTCAGCAACAAGAAAAAGCATAAAATGGAAAACTACCCACGAAATACCGATGAGAAGCTTTTTTTTTTTTTTTGTTGTTGGGTAAATTACCTTTCATTGAAAGAAACCCAATCAATACAGAAACAACGGGGCATACCCGTGAAAAACAAACGCAACCAACAGAGACATTCTGGCCTTGGTCAAAAGCAACTACATGCCCATAGCCAAATACCTGTGATTTCTTCAATTTGAAATCACAACACACCCCAGCCCTTTGTCATTACATATTTTTGTTTTTGTTTGAGAATACGGAGTAATTAAAATAGGGTAGTTAATTAGAATCGGGGAAAGCCTTGAGGCGAATGGCAAGGCAGTTGAAGTCCATGTGCATGAGCAACTGATCAATTTGACCGAGGGGAGATTTGTTTGGGACAGTTGGGTCGTCATCAGTAAAGGCATCATCGCAACTGGAAATCAGTGTGCCAGCCGCAGAAAGATCACTGCCGACCTCGAAACCATTTCCTGCTTTAGTGGACCTGATTGCCTTCTTCCAAGAATCCATTGCCAAATCGTAGGTCTCCAGACAAACTTCATACCTCTGAGCATCGTAATGTGTGGCGGAAGGCAAGGCATGCTTGGCAATCTGGATGGCTTCTTTGGTGGTATGAATCCCGGCATGTATGTGCATGATGAGGACCGATGCAGGGTCGGTGTGTCCATTTAGGTATGGGATGATGGAGGATTGACATAGCGCTGGATAGGCGGTTGCATCACATATTGCCTGAATGGCTGGGTTGAGCATTGTTGGCTGAGGAACAGCCACTGCCAAGTTGAGCATCGTCATCATCATCAGACAACAAGAGATGGAGAGTGCCCTTTTGACGATCATAATGTTAAAGGAGTTCTCCATTCTCTCTCTCTCTCTCTCTCTCTCTCTCTCTCTCTCTGTAATGGGAGTGGGGAGGGAGAGAATGAGGAGACGTTGTGGGTTTTGGGGAGATTGCGGGAGTCTTTTTAGACAAATTAATAATGAATGGTAAGCATGCATTACCTCTTGAAAGTAAGGCTTGCGGGTTCACTTCCAGTGGTGGTCAGCAGTGCCTATGGGTGGGTAGCTGTAGTGACCATTAATATCATGGCGCTAGGGATGACTCTAGATTTTTGAAAATTGCTGATGCAATATTTTCAAAGTGGATGTGACAAGAACGGCTTGCGAGTCATCCCTGGTGCCATGATATTAATGGCCAGATATCTTTTCCATCAAATATTGATGTGGGCTCTAGAAGCTCTTAATAATCAATTCATTTTTGACACTTTATATTTTTTGACAAAATTAGTATTCCCACACTTAAATAGGATGAGACTAATCATTTATCTAACTCACTCACATCAAATATGGGAGTGAGTTTGTGTAATTGTGCATGTGGTTATATTTTATGCATCAAATCCACTTGAAATTTGAGATTAGGATCCTAGCTCCCTACTCTCAAAGGGTCCTATTGAGGTCATTTTTAGTAGCATTTTTCAATCCATCTCACCGTTTCAAACACGATTTTGTGCCCCTCATAAGAGTTCTTAATATTAATTCAAACTGTTTATTTGGCAGACGTCTAAAAACATATCACTTCAGTGAAAAATCTGTTTCATCGAACATCGATAGAAAAACGAATTTCTCACATTTTTATGGAGAACAAATGGTACAATTTTACATTCAAAATGCTTACTTGACATGGAACACAAGGGCTCGCTGACTTTGTCAGCGTTTCTCTCTAGCTAGGCCACAAATCGGTCGGTGTTTGGCTCATACTTGAGTAAAAATATGAATAAGGGTTCGAGACGTTGTAAGACGATTATAATAGAGATATATCATATAGTAGAACATGACCTCCATGCTACATATATAGTAGTTCAAACATAATTAAGAACCCAAACCACACATGAAGATGAGTCTAGTAACCAAATCTCTCCAGCCTTATTTCTGCTTCTCATCTCATTGCTTCAAATAAGAGCCCTTGCCCGTGACACAACATCATCCCTTAGTCTTGTTAACACCACTAGTAAATAGCACATGCTTTGCATGTGGAGATCTTCTCATTAGAAGGATGTCTACTTTGAGAAAAACTTATGAACGTAATATGGTCAACTACTTTAATTTAGTGCATGTGTAAAGGATTTTTCAATTGGATCAGCAGAAGCAAATGGTGATTGGTGGTTTCCAATGTACTCCCTCCGTCCCATTTTGATAGTTCCCAACAAAAAGATGCATAATTTCGGGTAAAAAAATAAGCTATTTCCATTCTTGATTTTTTGAGTTTTTTCATACTAGATATCTCATCTTTAATTTTGTGTGAAAAATTCCTAAAAAATGCACTTCATTTTTAATCCGAAAATTACACGTATGTCAACAAGAAACTTCAAAAGAAAGCAACTTCAAATTCCATTGCAAAAGAAAGCCTTTCCATGGCTTATATTTACAGGCACCTAATGCATCTGTCAACAAGAACTTTGTTGTGAGCACCATGAACGCCAAAGCTTCTCTCCTACCAAAAACATATCAAGAACCACCATACCCAATTAGTACAACACTAAGCTTCCAATTTTACATGCATCCCAATTTAGGTTACTCAAAGCATTTTTTTCCTCCAAAAAGAGTAAAGAAACCTCAATTCTCGAATCTCGAATCTGTGGGGTCAAACTTGCAAGCCTTCAATTCTAAGCACGTTGCATTTGAATAGTGTCCTTAATATAATCGTGAATATAATCATAGTCCTTAAAAAGGTCTGCATAAAATAACTGTTAGAATTACGTCAATTTGGTACCATTGATACACTTAAAATGAAAACAAACTAAGAGTGCACAGCTAAAGCAATTATTCTTCATGCCAGACCAAAAAAAGAAGAAAAGATATTTCATTCCATTACCCTGTATATCTCAATGTCTAGCTTCATTCTAAGAATTATTCATCAATGGATGGAGGTTATGACCCGAAAAATGAATTACAGAGAATGAGAAAAAAACAGAAAAGTAAATCACGGAAGACAAATCATACGCACTAAACAAAGAAAAGAGAAGGATTGAAAAATGAAATTACTGATATGCAGACAAGTTAACCAACCAAAAATGTTTTTTATTTTTCCTGGTTATATCTATCTATAAACATTCCCACTCTTCTAACCCAACAAATAAGAGGGGTAATTTTTGAGTCTCTAGCTTAATTCTTCCCTATTATTGCGTTTTTCATTATATTAACCAACACAGATGAAGATGCAACATAGGATAGAAAAGTACATGAGAGAGAAAAAGCCAAACAAAGAACCAACATATATGGAGTAATCAAACTCAATCAACAATACTTAGTTCAAGATATAACAGGGAAAGAAAAGTAATAATAAGCCTTTGCAAAGAAAACTGAATCAAAAGTCTATGTGCTTCAGACCTACATATCTTCAACCAATTTGATTCTTCTGCAGCAACCAAAAGTTCTAAACCACATAATTATAAACTTTTGAAAATCTTACCAGAGAATCAAGAAAATATAAGGCGAAACTTCTAACGATAAAATATTCTTTGGTTTTGAAATTTGAGTGGCTTGACCGAAGGAAATATCCTAGATTGATAACTTACACAGTAATTACAAGTACATATTGATGCACCCTCATACCGTGAGCCACGAAATAGCCCATTAAATAGATAACTGAATTATGCCTAGACCTTCAACAAAATATGTGCCTCCTTTGACCAAGAAAAGTCCGATGATGCTTTGCCAATAAAACCAATAAAGCTTCAAAAAATTAAACCATGGCCGCATCAGAATTACATATACAGTGAAAGAGAAATCTAAAGTGGAACCAATGAGTCAATGTGCTTTTTTAGAATCTTAGATCATATAACAATCTTTCTCTAATTTGATTTCTCTGAATCAACAAACAGTTCCACACAATTATAGATCCTACTTGTGAGGCTACAACATTCCTTAATTTTGTACATTTCAGTGCTTTCGCCAAACAAAATAGCCTGGATTGATAACTTACATGATAGTTTGAGATAGAAAATGACGCACCCTCATGCCGCAGACCAGAAGCATCGATACACTAAGAGATATAGCACATTGAATATGGGTAAACTTGACAGAAGTTTTTGGTTCCCCATTCATTGAGTAGGAAGAAATAGGAGCAAAATCCATTAACATCCTACTCAACAGTTACAACTTATAACCTTACCACGAAGATACCCACAACTTTACGGGAACTTGTGGTCTAATCCTCACAGAGGCAATACATCAAACACCTAACTTGCAGTAGTACGTGCATGAATCACAGAGTGCATGTATAGAAGAAGTAATTGATATGGTGCTATCATTATCATCTGATATAGTCCGTATCCTACCTGTTTTTTTTGGGCCAGAATTTTCAGGATTTTAAAAATTGGGAACGCGAAAGAGAGCAGTGTTGGTCGTCGATGATGCCAGGAGAGATGTCAGTTAGAGCCACAGTTCCACACCCTCACCAGAACAGGACCGATATGTGGAGGCTGGTGTTATTGTAAATCTTCGGCAAATGTTTTGTGAAGAATTTGTTTACGACAAAGTTCCATAGTCTCATGCTCTGGGGCGCAATTGAATTGACGTAGAAGGAGAAATCTTAGGAAATGCGTACCGCGTGGAAGCAGAAGCTATGGCAGAGGAGATTTTGGGCGGTCGGCAATGGCTGACGAAGAAATTCTGAGCGTCGTGGGGAGGGAGTCAGTCAAAGTGAGAAACGTACTCACTGCTTCAATTCAAAGGTGTAGCAGTTGGGAGGTTGTCGTTGGTTCGCTTTTGGAGACGGGCGTCCTTTGGAAACGACGGCCCACTGAAACGGTGCCCAACAGAAGCGGTGCCCAATAGAAGCGGTGCCGTAGGATTTGAAGCCAAGTGTTATTTTCCATTTGGGGTGGGTAGTTACTCCAAATCTTCCGAGGGGGTATTATTGAATCGTTTTTGTTGGGGCCGTATTATTGTGTCAGTGGGAGTAGGATGTAGATGGGGCAGAAATTAGTTAGCAAGGGGCATTTGTGAAAAGTAAAAAGGAGGAAATATCTTCGTACATTTAAAAGAAGTGGTATAGATTAATTTGTTTTGATAGTTTATGAAATTCCTACCTTTCTTAGTACACGTGTTTGCGTTTTTTATTATTTTTAGCACAATCACTCTTTTTATTATTATTATTATTATTATTATTATTATTATTATTTTGTTGAAGTGTATTTAAAAAGCACCTCCACTATCGTTAATTTCTGGCTACACTACTGTTTACACCCATGTACATTTGGTTCCCTAACTCCGTGTGAAAGTTTGTTACAGAACTACAAATTTACCTTGATTGTCCCAAGATATTGAGCGGTTCCACTTTCTGGAAAAAGTAACTTTTGGAAAAAGAAGGTAATTTCAAGGTCAAAAATCATGTGTTTACGTAAATAATTTTTCTACTAATATGGATCTTATTTGATACATCTCATTGAGATATTTTAAACAGTGCAAAAAAAATTGAAAATATATTTTTCATTTTCGTTTTATTTGTGTTTAAAATTATCTTCTTTTTGAAAAAGAAGGTTTTGGGAGAAAGCGAAACGGGGAAGGTGCATCTGTTTGTAAAAAGTTATATGTAGACTAGTCAAACCTTAGGCTACGTTCTTGCAAACTTATAAGTTTGAAACTTATTTCGGTATTTTTTATTTTCCGTAACTTTTTATTTAGCTTTTCGCCATAATTTTTGGGGTTAATCGTTTGCCTCAACAAGACGAATCGAAAAAGTATTAAAAAATATGGGCGAATGTTGAAAAATTCAAATAATACGACACTTTAGACAAATAAGACGGCTATTTTCATCTTTAGTGAACTTTTTTTTGCTTTTGGTAATAATTTTGTACTTTTTAGATGGCTCTCGTCAAGACGGTTGATTAATCCAAAAAATATCACGAAAATCTAAAAAAAATGAATAAAACAGATAAAATGAAGAAATAAGTTAAATTTATAAGAATGCAACCTAGTTTTGTTGATACCCCAACAACTGCGTGTACATACTTCTTTGATCTCTCAGTGTTAAAATTTGCATAGAGAATTGGTGCATCGGTAGTTACTTGCCAATCAGGGTTTTAGGCCCTGTTCCGTTAAGGTTCTTGACCCTGTTCAGTTTAAGTTTTGAGGAAAGTTTTTGAGAGTAATGAATGAAGAGAGATAGATGGAGAAAATTTATTGGACACTGTGCCCATGGGTTTTGACTTTGAGACCCCAAAACGAACAAGGCTAAGTTTTAAGTACTTATTTATTGCTTTACGAGACAAGTAATTCTTTTATAATAAATCACATTTAATTCAAAAAATAAGTACTTATTTGAAAAATTAGTAATTATTTTCTTTAACGGAATAGGGCCTTAGTAAGATTTTAGTTTAGGGAATTGCACTAGAGGAAAATTTATTGAGTTGGACTTGCGAATTCGGTTAATTTATCTGTGTAGTGGTTTGGTTTGGAATCTGATGAATTTGAGAACAGTTTGGCAATCATGAGGCACAGAAACAAAATTGGCAAAAAAAACTTGGAACAATAACCAGTTTTAAATCAAAAGAATGCCCACACGATAATGCATTAGAGTCTGAAAAGAAAAAAATAACTACATGCCAATATGCCATGATCCTAAAAATATGGGTTCTCTTATTTCCTATGCCAAGTGGTATGAAGCTTAGAGTGGTAGAAGGCATTCCAATAACGCTTCCCAAAAAAAAAACAGCAAGAGAAAATAATCAATTAGCAGCAAATTACCATCTGGGTTCTCTTTTCCTTCTTTTGTATCCTGCCCTGTTTCGTTTCCTTCTTTCTTCCCTGTTTCTTTTCCTTCTTTCGCATCCTTTCCATCCTTAGCAGGGGGGGAGGAGGAGGTAACATGTGAAGTGGAGGGTTTTGTTTAAGCTTCCCAATAAGCTGTCGCATTCAAGTAAGATCCGTGGGTTTCCCTGGCTTTGGGCCTTGGATGACCATTACCGAAGGCTTATTTTCATTGTCCTTTTTCCGTCCCCTCTTCTCAATCTTGGAAACCTCTCGAGGAATGATCTCTGCTATTGCCCTTCCAATACTGTGTATTGGCTTCTTTGTGAAATTTCTCTTGGTTCGCCAAATACAGCCGACCTGGAAGACAATGCTAAAGAGTTAAGAAACACTAACTACACAAGAGAGGAAAGTAGGCAAACAGATTTCTGTCAGTTATACCTTCTCTCTTTCTCTGTTATGAGCCTTGATGGTCTCACAGTTGAGCTTCCTTTTCTCATAGAAAGCTCGTTTATACTCCTCGGCTTCATTAATGATCTGGATCCTCATCTCCTTTTCATCAAGAGATATGGCATTTTGCCTGCAAGAATTATGGCTGGTAAGAAGAAATTGACTATATAAAGCAAGCAACAACGCAGCCAATAACTTCATATTGAGGAAAATTTATGATAATAACGGGAAGACAAATTTATCAATTTGTCCTTCAAGTTTTGTTCAAGATTCATCTTTTAATGCGAAGTATCAGTTATACTTGAAATTTGAAACATCTAAAATCACATGACACTCCTATATTATTACCTTCACGTCACCAAATTTAAACTAATTTCAACTCAGATAAAATTAGCTCAAATGAAAGTTCAAGGGCATGCATTGACTTGCTTATGAAAATTCAAGGGCTCAAATAGAAGTACAACAATTGGGAATGACATTGAAAAATTAAGCCATGTTCTAGGGACGACACAAACAACATCCACTACATAACAGCATGCACAAAGAAAACCACAGAAAATGCATCACCACCAATAAAACTACAAGAACAAAGAGACCATCCGGTCAGAAAATGGAGGCGGCAGTGGAAATAGGTCATTCTCCGTAGAATCTTAAGAATTCGAAACAACCTCAGTGCTTTTATAATGAAGACCAGCATCCACTAGCAAAACGAATAGCAGATTTACCCAATTTACAATTTCGTAGACTGTGGAATGATACACCATGGTACACCAAAAAGAAGTTCGACAACTCACATAACAATAGTTTTGAAGCTGTACAAATACAAATAGAAGTCCACCAATGCAGGGGCAGTCATTTTTCCTACAAAGCATGCCAGTGACTCAGTGGGACTAACACACGCGTTTCATGTAGCCACCATCAATACCCAAGCTTATGATCCTTTCTTGCATGGAAGAAATGCATGGTAACATTGCACCTTCAAAGAAATGTATGCTGTGTCAATGTTCCTATTTGGCTTCTGTTGACAAAGAATTCCATAGAGGGAATCCATGTGTGATGAAACCTTTGGAGTGTTCTGTTCATCAATAATGGTCAGCCATTAAGCTGTGTGACATAAAATTCTAAGAAAAATTGCTTGGCTAGCTTTATGAATTGACATGTGTATCAACTCAGTTAAAGCTACATTTAAGCAGGCCCCTTTGCTCATATATCTTTGCTTCTTGACTACTATGACAGCCCATTATCTTTTTTCTTTTATAGTAACTACGACAGCACATTACAAAAGTAGTTCAATTCTAAAACATTAAGATCCGTCCTTTGAATTGAGCCACTGACCCTTAGTTGCAAGGAGCTCCTGAAGTGGTGCAACTCCATCCTTTGAATCTGTATCCCGTTAGTTTCCTAACTTGGGTGATGAGCGTTTATCCTTTTTATCCTCTTTTTACTTTTCTTCCTTCCCATTTGAAAAAATCCGGCATCACGCCTTGTGTATGACGTGGAGAAAGCAGAGAAGATTATGCAACAAATTCCATCAACCAGCAAAGAAGTATCAAAAGAAATCTATCGCTACGGAGTTGCTGTTCCTGGAAATGCGTCTTCATATCAGGAAAATACACAAATCTTTATTCCTCTTCTTCTTAATGCAATCTAGAGGGCCATGGCCTTTGTGAGTACGTGCACATATGTCACCTTCTCACGCGTATGTCACCCTGTCACTTCTGATTCGCACGTTTAAAACAAAATAGTACTATCTTCTTACTGCTTCGTAGAAAAAAAAAAACTGACTCCCACTTTGCGATGAAGGCCATCAATGAGGGACCCCCCTGAAACTAACCCACAACAAGGTCTTCTTGAAGATGAAAGAATGCTCCTTACAAGGATTGGCGCCACTTTGTCCCACGTTGGAAAGATGGCAAACCAAAGTGCGGGCATCCTAGCTCGGTTGGGAGCCCAGCAGAATGAAGATTTAGTGGTCACAACCCAAGTTCCACTAGCCACTAGGGAGTTCAGAGTTCTTCATTGCTGACCGCCAGGGCTTTTAGACCGACTGTTAGATTAAATGTGTTTTAGTTTTATTTACACTACTCCTGCAGACTGCTGCTCCCTTGGCTACTCTTTCCATAACTCTTTTGTTGCTATTTAATATTGGCGTATGATTTTCCTTGCACCAAAAAAAGAAAAAAAAAAGAAAAAAAAAACAATCCACACTCGTCTTTCTCTCCCTACTTGCCAGGAATTCTTGTACGTCTGCTTTGCCTAGATCTTAAAATTCAGATACAAGAAGACAACCATTTGTGGAAGAGACATAACAAACTGTTTACACCCATTTTTGGCCAAAATTCATAAAAGCAATTTGTTGGTTAGAAGAAGGCCTTAAATGATGGTCTTAGGCCTTGAAAAGCCTTATGATCGGTCATCCACGAAATCGGACCGATTTGAATGCCACTGATCGAGTTAAGTTTTCAAAGGCCTGGGCCAAATTATGCCTAAGATTTCGTTATCCCAAGCCTAAGCCCAAGATTGGCCAAAGACTTGGGTTGACCCACTAGATCTGAGTGTTTTATCCAGGCCTAGGCCAGTTCTTAAAAATAATAAGACCCTCTAAGTGGGTCTAAATTAGTTAAAGCCCAAGTTTTCTTTACAGACTTGGGCTCGCATGGCTTACAAAGAAATTCGAAGCCCATAATTCACCTTGAGTTTGGGCCCAATTGATAGATGGGCCTAATTTCATAAAAAAGTCACATATGGCTTTTAATTGGCAGGAAAAGGCCTCAAGCTGCTCACAAGCAGCTCAAAGGCCTAGAATGTTCTTGCTAGACAGGTCTGGACAAGCTGCTCACAAGCAGCTCAAAGGCCTAGAAGCTTCTCCCTAGTAAGCTGCTCAAGCAGCTCAACGGCCAAGCTGCTCACAAGCAGCTCAACCAGGCCTGCGTTTTTGGCCTTGGTGGGCCCAAATATACCTTTTTTACTAGCATCCATGCATGCAAGCAGCTCAACTAGACCAATGACACATGGCAGCCATGCATGAAGATGTCCCAAGCAGCTCACAAGCAGCTTAGGCCTGCACAAACAGCTCAAAGGCCTAGAATGTTCTTGCTGGGCAGACCTGGGTAAGCTACTTATAAGCAGCTTAAGGTCTGAGTGGACCCCATCCTTCAGCATAAAGCAAGGCCAAGGACAGGTGGCGTACATGCAGCTCCTTGGAGCTGTTGGTTAGTGATTCATCCAGACCTAAGCAAGCTGCTCACAAGCAGCTCAAAAGCCTGGATGCAGAAGTTCCTTTTACTCTTTTACAAAGTTTTATGCAGAAAAGAATGGCCTTTCAGGCCTTTACTATTTCCTTGGAGTAAAATGCACGTTTTGCTCAGAGAACACCCCTCATTGGACCATTTCGAAACTGTTCAAAGCCTAGACCTTTGCTAGAAGGCCACATGGCGACCATGCATTGGAGCATTTTGAAGCAGCTCAAGGCCTGTGACTCCTATAAATCCCAGTTTTGGAGGCCTTGGCCAGGGTCCCCGACCAATCAAGCCCCCGGCTTACTCAATTTGCATTTAAATTATCTTTTATCTTTCGGTCCCCGACCAATCAAGCCCCCGGCTTACCCAATTTACATTTCAATTATCTTTTATCTTTCGGTCCATGACCATCAAAGCCCACGGCTTATGCAAATTTATTTTTCAGTTATCTTCTATCTTTAGGTCCACGACCAATTTATCTTTCAATTATCATTACTTTCTCATTCAATCTAGCCAAGTCTAGATTTTATTTCATTACCTTGTAACCAGACTTTGTTAAGCCGTTAATAAAGTCCTTTTATTTCTGTTTTAGGCCTTACTCTACTTTTTTTTTCATTTTTCACACGATTAGGAAATTTTAAGTCCTTAGCCTGCAAAGCAAACCACGAACCACATACGGCCTCACCCCTTAGGTCATACGCAATGGTCTATATGAAGTCAAATTTGAGGCATCCAGGCCTTAATACGAATTTGGGCAGCAAACCTGCCCTGGCACGCCCGCATCAGGCCTAGAACTGCACTACTCGCTGTTCCTAGGCCAATTGTTATTTTTGGGAAACAAACACAAACTCAAAAACCTAAAACATACTACCAACTCAAATTCCACTTCTCCCACTACTGTTGTTTGAGAGAGAAATAAAGGTGTTTAGCAATACACATAATCTTTATTTATAACAAATGATAACTCCTTACAAGGCTTAGCTAACCAATGTGAGACAACGACAAAGACTAACATTATTCTAACACTCTCCCTCAAGTTGGAGAGTATATATAAAAAAAAGTCTCAGCTTGTTACATAACAACTCTATTCGTGGTTTAAACAATGATTTTGTAGACATAACAACCACTTGAATGCTGGTGGATACAAATGAAGTAGCTATCACACTACTAGTTAACTTTTTCCGCACATGATGACAATTCATGTCAATATGTTTAGTTCTTTCATGAAAGACTGAATTTGATGCAATGTGAATTGCCGCTTGATTATCACAATATATATGGATTCATAGGTAGTTTCACCTAGGGCCGGCCCCGGGGTAAGCCCCGCAAGCCTTCGTGCTTGGGCAACCCCCCGGGCTAGGGCATCCAAAAAAAAAATTATGTTAAATATAAATATAAACAAGCTTCCATATTTACCGCAGAGGCTTCCACTTGGTTTCGTTGGCAACACGCGTTGTGAAAGTTCCCGACGTGCCAGGTTCGAATCCTGGTGCCTCATACCCAACCCCTCTTTCCTATTTTTTTTTTATTTTTCCAATTTTTGTTCTAGCTCTTCCTTTTTTTTTTTCTCCCTTCAAATCCACAATTTATTTTTCTATTTTTGTTCTACTTCTTTTTGTTGAGTGCAAAGAGAGTGAACATTACCATCCCCCTATTAGTTGAAATGATATATAGGTCTCATCCGTGCAATATATTTTTTGGTAAGTATGACATAACTTCATAGTGAGATATATCATTTTAACCAATAAGAAGGAAGATAACGTTCACCCTCTTAAGTGGAGGGTGAATAAAACTCAACACTTTTTGTTCTCCTCCCAACCCACAATATTACGAAAAACAAAATCCTTAATTATTTTGTTGGAAATTTTCGATTTAACAAACACAATATTAGTGGAGTAATGTAGATATATTCTTACATTTGATTAAAAAAAATCATAGGTAAAATAAAATTAAGCGAGCTAACAGTTTTTGCTTTTACCTTCGAACTACCATTTCACAAGAGAAATTAAAAATGTTGGCTACGATTTCAATTGAAAATGATGCATCATTCCATTAAGAGCATTTTTGAGGCATTTTTTAAAAAACTTTTTACGCTTTTTGAGATAGGCCATTATTGTCACATATATCAACTAAAAAACACAAAAAGCGTCACATATATCAACTAAAAAACACAAAAAGCCAATAACCAAAACTTAGTGAAACGGACCCCGAGTTCGTGGATAAGTCAAATATAATGACTCAATCGACAAATTTGCTTTAAAAAAATACAAAGGGAAGTTATTTTTTTTGAATTGGATCGTGCTAATTATAAAGCACTATAACCCGGGTTACATTTTGATGTTGATTTTTTTGATATTATTCAAGCTAAAGGAACATGTAACTTTGATTTTTTTTTGTGTGGTACTTGTATGTTTATATATATGTATATATATTATATGACTTAATAGTAAGTGGGCAACAAAGCATGAGATCAGGCTTGGGCAACCCAAATGTCGGGGCCGGCACTGACTTTCACCCCACATCCTATTTCCTCAAGAAACAAGCGCACCCATACAATCTCACATGTCGTGTGAGCCATTGCTCGATAATTTGCTTCTTCATTGACTAATGACTGCGCAGCCACTGTCTACTCCTCTCTCTCTCTCTCTCTCTCTCTCTCTCTCTCTCTTGATAATTGCCTAACTAATGCCTCTTTTTTTAGCACAGGGATGCCAAGAAGAACATGTATTCTCCACTTATCTTCCGGGAAGCAAGCTTCCTGGGTGGTTCAATCTTACTGATAAACGAATTTCATTATCTGTTACTGCGCCATCTCATAATATCAGAATCGGAGGCTTGAGTTTGTGCATTGTGTATTCACTTTCTTGTGAGTATATGTAGAGACCCGTAAATTCATTTCATAATTTTATTGTTTTATAAATGGAAAAGTGATGAATTAATGAAAATAAAATGAAATAAAATAAAATTGGGGGTCAATGTGGGAGAATATGAAAGATCAGGGGTGGTGGTGTGATTTGTGCAAGTGTGTGCCGTGTATATACCTGGGGAAGCATTTCCTTTTTTTTTTACTTTTTCCTTTTCATCTCTCTCTCGGCTCTCTCGATCTCTCTCGCTCTCTCAACCAAAAAAATTCGTCTCCAAACCCAAAACCCACAATAATCAACTCCCAAACAATTTTCTACTCGCATTTTGGAGCTCGTATTGCGTTGGACAAAGCTTGGTTCGGTGTATCGTTGCTTGAATTGGATTCCAGAAGTTAGGGCTTGCTCCATCTTTTCGATTTCGGTTTGGATACCCGAGGTAGGGAATTCTACCTCTCTTTATATGTTATTTGGGTTCTCTTATATCCTATTTGAGTACCTCCATGTTTTGTTTGAGCTTATATTGGTTGTTGTTTGGTCTGGATCAAAATCTGTTAATTGATGAAAAATCGCCAAATTTTGGATTCCTACCGGTAGGATCCTTTTCTCTACCGGTAGAACTTTGTTTCTGTGATAACGTGTACTCACTGTTTTGTGTTTGTACCGGTAGGACTTGTTCCCTACCGGTAGGATTACTAAATTTTTTCACCTACCGGTACCATTTCTATTCCTACCGGTAGAATTCTCTTGGACCAAACTGTTGCACCGCCTGATTTCGATTTGTACCGGTAGGTGCCCATTTCCTACCGGTAGGTAGTCTGCCAAAAGTAAAAATTTCCTGACCCATTGGAATCTTATTCTTTTCAAAGTCCCAGGTCCTACCCATGGACTTATATGATAAAATATTCATATAATGAGGAATCTAATTGTCTTATTTTTCTCCATGAGTACGTGAGGAAATTTGAAATATATATAAAAACTAGTAGAGTTGCGGAAAGATAATTATGAGATTCTAGCACGACATTTGTACGAACGATTCACTTGAGCACATAAACGGCATGCGACAGATTGACACGAAATATCGAGTAGTTCGAAGGTTGAGTTGAGATAACAAGTTTGGGAACAAAATGTAAAATACGATTAAGTTGATGTGTGAACTATCCACTTAACATCATTATTCTTGTCTCATACGTAATCTTGCAAATTGAAATTTTGGAAACACATATGGTGAAATGCGAAGCGAGTAACGTGAGATGGATGTACGGGGTCATGAGTACCCGGAAAGTGTCGTGGGTATATGGGGCCCTAATCCCGGAATGTGAAGTGGATGTACGGGGTCATGAGTACCCGGAAAGTGTCGTGGGTATATGGGGCCCTAAGACCCAGAAAGTTCTTCCAAGCTCGCTATTTGACAAGTTAATGGAGGAGGGATTATTTATACTCGTATTGGAGATGAATGGGAAGCGTGCAGGGTTCCTAGAACCGGAATAAAAGTTGTTTAATACAAAACAAATGTTCTAAATGGAAGTTTGAACAAAAAGGAAAGATAAAAGTTGACTAGTAGATTGACTATCGATAGAAAAGTACTCCTTGAGCCTCGGTTTTGACGATTCGAAGTTGGTTCCCATAGCGACCTCATTTGTTATCTAGAGTTAGATTTCTTTTGTTCTACTCATTCTTTCGTCTCACTCAATTGCATATAGAGTTTGCGTAGACTTTTCTACTGGGCTAGTGTAGCTCAAGCCTTATATTAGTTTCAGGTGCTAATCCGGAACCATAGCTTGCATGCTTGGAGTGCTTGACGTGTGGACATTACTTTTGAAAGCTAACCGAAGGAATTACCAAATCACTTTTGTAAATTTATTTTGAAGATGTATTTGTAACTAAATTGTAATTCTTTTGACTTGGAATATTGTATCTATTAATTCTCTTTCGAAATTCGATACTTATGTCAATTTGGGGCCATCGAGCTAATATTGTAATATTTTGGAACCATGTGAATTTGGAAGTATTTGCCGGGGGGATGAGAACGCGTTGATTATTTTGGGTATCGTAAGAGATATTTGCGAGTATTTTTATTATGAAAATCATTTATATTTATGTTGAAAATTCAGGACGTGACAGTATAACCAAATAAATGGTGGTTTTGTTTACTTGAACACTGTTATTACTAATACTGTGGTTGCCTCGGTTATCATGTTGGTAACGGAGCCGTATGTACGAGCCAGCATCTCCACGGGTCTGGCTGTTGAGCCGAAGAGCACTAATTGCCCCCGATCCTTAGTTCAGTATCGTGCCCGAATATGCGCTTCGGGGCGTAGCGTTATCCATGGCGTCTGAGTAAGGCGGTTACAATGGATGGGTCCCACGTCAATCCCGCAGCAGCAGCAATCATTTGGATCAAGCCATGTGCTCTGTAACTGTTTTGCTTCCCCCGTCACGTATGATGTCACCCGAGGCGGTTACCTGAACGTACGCCTCACGCATTGGCTTGAAGGCCAAGTAAACCTAGGTCTATAAATACAAAGGGATGCTCATTGTGAGAAGTATGCCGTTCGACCCTAACCCTAGACCTAAACCTCTCTCCTTACATCTAACTTGATTGTCGGAGGGTCATTGGGCAGTCTCAGCCCTAGTGACTTGTTGCAGGTCCGGCGGCGGAGCAGGAAGGAGCCGAACCACACACGCAGTCTAGGTCCTGATAATTCGAACCCCTACAATTGGCGACTCTGCTGGGGTTAACACCGATCCTAAAGCCTCGGGAAGAATTTAGGCTTCTGGCAAAGCAAGAACAGCGCTAGGTATCCCCAGCGCCGCCACGAGTCAGAGGCGGCGAGTGGTGGTTCGATCACAAAATGTGTCAAAAATGACGAAAAGCTCAAAGAAAATGACCAAGATGTGAAGATTAAAGTGAGGAGATCAACATACCACAATTTTGTGCGTTGATTCACGTCCAAAGCATCCAAAACATCGATTGACAGGCGGAGATAGACGGCGGCGGTGGTAGAACTTCAGAGCGGAGGTGTGAATAGCCGTTCTTTCTCTCTCTCCCCTATTTATATTGAGAAGGGCGACGCATTGCGCGGGAAGCGAAGCGTCGCGCACCGAGCCGTTCCATCTGTGACGCGTGTCCTCATCGGATGGTCATTATCTGGGGCTCAGAACCGAGGTCAGGGCGCCGTATGGCCAAACCATTGGCTTTGTGACATGTGTTCCTAAGGCGACATTTCGTACCAATCAACTGACATGGCATGTGCCGAGACAGCTTTTGCCCTCTAGCGCCTCGGTAGGTTTGACACGTGAACTTTTGCTGTCAGAAGTGGTTGATGGGGAATCTACCGAAGCATCTTCATTCATCAGAAGCACCTCTCGAAGAGGGCTGAAGGAATGGTGGCTCGCGAAGGAGTCAAGACCCTGAAGCGGAAGTGTGGGGCTCCAGGGACTTGAGGGGCTATTGTGGTGGCCTCGGTTATCATGTCAGTAACCGAGCCGTATGTACGAGCCAGCATCTCCATGGATCTGGCTGTTGAGCCGAAGAGCACTGATTGCCCCTGATCCTGAGTTCGATATCGTGCCCGGGTATGCGCTTCGGGGCGCAGTGTTATCCATGGCGTCTGAGTAAGGCAGTTACGATGGATGGGTCCCACGTCAATCCCGCAGCAGTAGCAATCATTTGGATCAGGCCATGTGCTCCGTAACTGTTTTGCTTCCCCCGTCACGTATGACATCACCCGAGGCGGTTACCTGAGCATACGCCTCACGCGTTGGCTTGAAGGCCAAGTAAACCTAGGTCTATAAATACAAAGAGATGCTCATTGTGAGAAGTATGCCGTTCGACCCTAACCCTAGACCTAAACCTCTCTCCTTACATCTAACTTGATCGTCGGAGGGTCACTGGGCAGTCTCAGCCCTAGTGACTTGTTGCAGGTTTAGCGGCGGAGCAGGAAGGAGCCCAACCATACACGCAGTCTAAGTCCTGATAATTCGAACCCGTACAAATACCACCAAGATAGAGATTGATTTGGAGCCATTGCCCACACATAACTGGCATTCCAGAAGCTAAAGTGGATATGATTTGGTTAAGCTATTGGCCGGGAGTTTGAAAATCAGGAGGAAGGTGGTGATGAAATGGATATTTCTGTCTTTACAAAAGAAGGATTTCAGGTGAAGGAGGTAGTACTCCGCCTTGTGTATGACGTGGAGAAAGCAGAGAAGATTACGCAACAAATTTCATCAACAAATTTCTTCTGATACTTTTTTTTTGTGTAAAAGAATATCTTCTATGCACACACACAAAAAAAAAAGTATTAGAAGAAATCTGTCACTATGGAGTTGCTGTTCCTGGAAATGGGTCTTCATATAAGGAAAATACACAAGTCTTTATTCTTGGCCATCATAAATCTCTAGCATAAAAGAAACTCTTCGACGCATGCATTTAATCACAGTGAGACAAATTCGTACCCTGGGAAATTCGGTTCCCTCTTCAACGGGATTCTCCAGATCGTGTTGGTTGGTATAAACTATAGATG
Source organism: Rhododendron kiyosumense (assembly GCA_019656275.1). NCBI lineage: Eukaryota > Viridiplantae > Streptophyta > Magnoliopsida > Ericales > Ericaceae > Rhododendron > Rhododendron kiyosumense. Next base: position 25,862 of record BPLS01026656.1, read on the forward strand.
AGCCCTAGCTCCTTGTGGATTTGTGGTTATTAATTATTATTACAGAACTTCAAACCTTCTGTAGACTGGTCAAAAGCTTTAGTCTTGTTGATACCAACAAGTGGGTGAACGTAAATATTGTTTGAGAGTGTGTAACTAGAATAGTATCAAGATTTGTATAGATTCCTCATTTGTCTTTGCCTTGTCAGTAATTATTCACTTCAGTGCCCTCAACCACACATTTTGGCGTGAAGCCCACACACATTTGTGTGGAGGAGGGAGCCCTTGGGGCAACAACATTGCCCAGAGGCAATGAATAACTTTTCCGTGCAAGGGTCCTACTATTGTGAACACAAGGGATTGGTGCATCCGTAGTTTCTTGTTAATAAAGGTCTCAGCAAGATTTTAGTTTAGTATTCAAATCTCACCCGCGTGCTATTATTTTATGGATTCTTCCTAGTCGGTTCTATTTTGTCACCACTTACCCGGTCAAGCCCACCGCGTGTCAAGCACATCCTGCATAAGCCTTGTTATGAGTAAACTGCGGAAAATGTGTCACGTCCCAAATCCGAGAGCATGACCGGCCGTGTACCATGAAGCAATCATGGGACACGAAGCCTAATTAAAAATATTTTTAGCAACTTGAAACAAATAAAAAAAAAATTGAATATTTTATTACAATAAAATGCGCGACTCCAAACCAATATTTTCCTTAAGCAAATGACACAATAACTCATATTTTTTTTAAATCTCCAAACTCCATAATGAACTGCCAATTAATAAAAGTGCAGAAGCTGATAAATAAAAGTGCGGAAGCGATTTGACATGATAAAAGAAATAAAAATGCAATGCCCTAGAGGTCCAAACACAAGGTCCCGACAAATGTTATAATGCTCCATAAACTAACCTGAAAAATAATATGGGATAAATCCATCAGCTGACGAGCTCAGTGAGTAGTTAAGCATGCTAAGGGTAATAATACAAAGTGACATACGTATAAATGAACGATAACTGAGGGTTCCAAAGAAATGGTGTCAAATTAAGGAAGGTCGAAGGTTCAACGAATAATACCAACAAACTAACGAAGTCAATGGCTCAGCAAATAATATCGAAAGATGAATGATTGAATAACGAATTATCACAACAACAATCGAACAATGATAACAACCATTTAATACCAACAGCCTACTCAACAATATCAGAACGAGGAACAACAATAATGAGGTAGTACGTCCAAACCCAAGTGGGAACTATATCTTCCAATTACAAATTACCAAATGCCAAATATTTTCTTAGGGCTTCGCCCGTTGGATCTAACACCGTACTTAGAGTCACCACAGGACAGCGCCTGGGACCTTTTCCCTAAGCTGATCCAGAATAGGGTCACAGGGTATTTCACAAGTCTTTTCCCTATCCGTTGAGCACTAGAGTCACAGGGTATTTCACAAGTCTTTTCCCTAGCGGCTAAAGTCACCACGATATTTCACGGGTCTTTCCCTTGGACTTTCACAAATATAAACATAATCCATAGTCCCAAACACATAAGAACAACAGCGAACCGGAGTCACCTGACCGGCCAAGATTATTCCCCGTGTCGTTGCATAGTCACAATAATTATATGGAGTCAACGAAATAGACAACAAGAAGACAAGGGAATCAATCAATTAGAATTATTATCAGTGAACCTTGTATGCCAAAGGGTATGTCAATCGTTTATAAATATGAGAGCAATGAATAAGAGTATCATTTATCGGATCACAACAAATAATGAATTGTCAAGAATATATTGGCTCAAGAGGATTCCAAGAATGAGATCACATGCTTAACCACTCACCTTGGCTCCAAGATAATACAACTCGAGCACGTAAAAAGGATTAACCTGTACAAAATTGCAACTCATGAAGTCACTGCCTATTTGAAATATAATAACAATGTCTGTACAAACCTAGCACTACCATTTATTATGTACATGAACCTAGATCTAAACCAAGTCAGTAGAACCTCAAGCATCTAACCACGTAGCAGCATCCACCACCAATTTCTCCTTCCTAATTCACACACGGCACACACAGAGAGCACCACACATGCACGCACACCTCTCTCTCTCTCTCTCATACAGTAATCCAATCCTCATATACAAGTAATCCCATTGTCATGGATACTTATTCACCACCAAACGAAAAAAAGAGATGAAACGGAATGAATATTGATTACCTGATTAGCAGTCAAACTCGATCAAACCACGCGGCTTCTACCTCGCTGTCTAAGCAAAAGAAAACCTATCTCAATCTCTTAAGCTGTAACAACACACTTCACAAATATAATCCTACCTCAAACGTTTTCTCACCCTAATAAACTGCTCACATTCAAACTTAAAACTTATCTAGTCTAATTACACAATCAATCCAATATTCTTCTTCTTCTTCTTTTTATTAGCAAGAAGTTTGAAAAAGAAAAATGAAAGATTTAATTATTTGCGTCAAAAATATTATTATTATTATTTTTAACTGAAAAAGTGGGACATCACAATACGCGAATAGGATCCTTGTTCATTTTTTGAAACTTGTCAATGACATTAACGATGCCTAAAATTACGTTAATTGGAAATCAGCTGATATATTCAAAAACACCTTTATCTTTGAAAAAAGTATTTGTAGCATTCGACCTGTACCTTTTTTCCCAATATCGATGTGTTCCGAAAATATAGAAAAGTTCAAAGAGGACCAACAGTACCATAGCTTTGAATTTCGTTGTGGTGGCACCCTTGGGGCGCTCGAACTTCGAGTGATGGTACGTCCTCTTTTCCTCTCTCTCAAATAGGACTGCCCATGCATTATTGGTCAACATAGGACTACAATTTACAGGCCAACATGGAAGGTAGTGGAATTTTGATACATGTATTTTCCATTATCAGCCGACAGTTATGTTACTGAAAACTCTCGTTTTTGACACAAGGTGTAAATGCGTGATGCGCGGGCATGTCAAGATTTGTAGCGCCTAACTTTGATGAAGATTCTCGTGAATCTTGACTTCTAACGTATGAGCGATTATGTGTGACCCAAAGGTTAAAGATCACAATGAGGTTCTTAGTTTGCCACACAGTTGTGGACTTAAAATTTCCTAGTCGTATAAGAAATGGAACGTAAAAAACGTGAACTTTATTACTCCGGATAATAAAGTTTGTACAAGAAAAGTAAAATCCAAACTACTTGAAAAAGTGAGTTTGAATGGGGTGAATACTAGGTATTCGATAGACTACTTTGCTGAAAGTAGGAAAGTTTTGTAAGCGTTGAGTTTTAATTGGTGTTGGACCCGTTTTCCTTTTTGAGTTCTTCTATTTATAAACGAAATTGCAACTGCCACAAGCTTGGAATTACGCCACATGTCTCATGATTTATCAAACAATCAGGACCTCCTTGCATAAACTGGGGTAGTGGGATATGAGTCTTGATAATGGGTCTTCAATGAACTTCCAGTGCAACACCAAGATACCACGTGTCCCTTACCCATTTCCTATACTCAACTGCTTCCCACGAATCTGGACGTGCTCCATTTATGTAGGAATCTGACTTCCATGTGTTTTTGATAAATAACTTCCATGCGTTGCTCTTTGGATGCCAAGTGTCCACAATTACTTGTAACTTCCAAGTACAAACTCAACTGCTACTGCAATCGTGGGCCACTCCACTTTTGGAACAAACACATGACTATTGCCTTCATTTTTTTCTAAAGCTCTGAATAATAACTTCCATGGAATATTATTCAGCGTATCTTGCTTCACTTGGGCTTCAATTAATTGGGTCTTGCTTCAAACCACAAAATTAATGTGACCCATTAATTTTAAGCCCAAGAAACTAGTAGAAATCGGCCCAATTTAATTAAAAGTTAATTAAATAGCCCTCCAGCGCTGGTCCGATACTATGTGCCAAAAATGGGCATAAACAGTTACCCAACACATGGCCATAGAACTGATACCAATATGTATCTTTGTACAGCTATTTAAAAATGACTTGCTACATCCATTAATTTCTACTTTCAGCGTAGAAGGATAGTTTCAAAAGACAAAGAAAAGCAGCTCATAGAAATTGGCAAAGTCCTCCAAATAATTTCATCTAGTCCAGGAGTGGTAAACATCCTCTTGATTC
>BPLS01026657.1:0-12627 GCA_019656275.1 Rhododendron kiyosumense
TTGGTTTGTGTTGGATTGTGGTGTATACATGAGAAGCCTAGGATGAGGCCAAGTATGGCTCAGGTGGTGGAGATGCTGGAGGGGCGGGCGGCGGTGGCAGAGCCACCGGAGACCAGAATGATGATGGTTAATCTATTGTCGTCGTACGATGAGGAGATAAGTTCAGGTCAGGATAGCAGCGGGAACGTTGCGTTGCCGGTAATTGATCAAGGGGATAATAATGATGTTCATTCTTCTGCGTCTCACTCTATTTACTTGTCAAATTTTTCGGGAAGATAAATTGTGGCCGGATAGAAACAAAGAACATCCAAAGATGACTTCCCGGCCATTTGGTCCGGTTGATAAGTTTGATTTTTCATTGTTTTTTGTAAATTAGGGGGAAAGAAAAGAAAAAGGAAAGGTCTTCTCTAATTTTAGAAAACATTATTCAAAGCTAACTTGTAGTTGCAATTATGGTACTCAAATTAATCATTATCTTTGTAATAAATTTTGGCCGCTAATTTTGTCACTCATTTTTTATGTTAATGCTACTCCCTCATTTTCTGTAAATTTTAGCTCGACTTTCTTTTCATTCTATGGTGTTTTTTTTCATTCTCTCTGTTTTTTTTTTCTGTTTTTAGCTGCAAAAAAGATTTTTAGTAACTTATGAAGGAGTAAACAAAGATTAGAAGGACCTAGGCACAAAGCCATCACAAGGAAGAGCATACTTTCTTAAAAGTTAGCAACCAAACACCCCGACAATCATATGCCCGTCCAAGGCCCAACAAGAGTTTGACAAGAAGCCAACGATTGAGAAGATCCAGGTAGAACAAGCGATCGCCAATGAGCAATTCTCCTGCACTTCCTATCGTACAACTTCCAAAAAACCCTTATAAAAAAAAAAAACTTCCAAAAAACCGAAGAATTTCCGTTGTGGACACTTTGATCTTTCCGGATACAAATCCAATCGCTTGGACGCAGGTTCATCGAAAGAGATAAAATTTCGCCATAAATCTACAATTTCGTCGAAAAGTTCCAGAATTACTAAGTAGTAATGGCAACCACGTAACAATTTAACCGCCCTGATCTCATAGGTTCCGTTACCTGCTTACCGCCTCAAGTTTCCATTGTTCAATCTTCTTGAAGTATCTCTTTAACCAACCCAGATCACCATCATGCATTACGGACTGCATCTCTACTGAACGGGGGAACGTACGTAATCAATACCCGATTTCATCCCGTAGCCCTCATTTGAATATCTAAAACTTTCTTGCGAGTTAGGATCATAGTTGTCAAAGGTGCGCCTCGGCGCGCGGCACAAGTCTAGTGGCTCGACATCTCCAGAGTCCAGTCGACCTCTCTCAACATCTCTAGCGCGACATCTGAGTCAATCTCTCTCATCTCTTCTCTCTTGTGATCTCTTAGTCGACCTTCTCAGCTTCTGCTGTATGTGAGAATCGCTGACTATTTGACATTGGGTGAATGTTTTTATGTATCTTTGGATGATATGTTTTTTAAAACTTATCGGCTAAATGTTTGTTATTTGAAATATTGGTGTATGCTATTTTTCTTATTTTTTTTTCGCATAAGTGTGCCTCACTTTAAAAGGACGTGCGCCTCACCTTGTACTTCTTTGCGCCTCAATGTAGCGCCTCTCGCCCTTGACAACTATGGTTCGGATATCTCTAAGAGACTCTAGTGATTTCAATGATTCCATCTCCGCGACGGCACTCCTTTGCAACCAATCACTTCGCCGACCAAATTTATTTACTAGTCGGCAAACATTATTATTTTCCGACTAAAATTGGCAACTAAATTTATTTTAGTCGAAAATTTTAGTCGGCAATTGTGTAATTTCTTGTAGTGTTAACAGTATCTATTAACATGGACCTTGATTTAGACAACCCATCGTTAACCACATCGGCAGAGGGGAACGATGTGCTAGTCTTGGCCGATTATAATCGGGCTTTTTACTACTAGGTACAGAAAATAAAAGTATTTCCCATCAAGTCACCTCCAATTAATGAACTACCAAAATCCTATAAAAGTACCTAAAATTCTAAACCCGGAAAGTGCATAAACCATAGGGTATGCTATGAAAGTGTCCAAACCCAAGGGTACCCTATAAAAGTGTCTAAATACCATAGGGTATCCTATAAAAATGCCTAAACCCTAGGGTATCCTATGAAGTACCTAAATCACTAAAACCCTATGGAAGGAAAGTGTACCTTAAAACCCCTATGAAAGTGCCTAAACCTAAATCCTAGGGCTCTATGAAAGCACTTAAAATTAAACCCTAGGGTATCCTAAACCCTAAAATTCTAAGGCACCTTAAAACCCTAGGGTACCCTAAAATTCTATAGTATCCTAAAACCCTACGATGTCCTAAGGTGACACTTCTATTAATGGTAAATGAATTTTGTAAAAAGTGAATCTAGTGGTAATTAAGTATTCTATCTTACCTTATGGAAAATACTTTTTATTTTCTGTACCTAGTGATAATAATCCCAATAATTATAATCTGAGATAAATAGAGCATCTCCCCCTTCAATATCTTGTAAATGTTGTTCAGCAAAGTTCACTTTGACCTCCTGTAGTTTAAGCCATGTGCGGATACACTCCATATGATTTAAAATTGTGCACCTAACACTTTGTGGTTTGTGAAATGTGGAGACGTCAAAGGAGATTCCCCCTCCCCCCACCCCCTTGTTATTAAGAGTGTAAAAAGCACCAAGAGCATGCAAATGGGAGAAAGTTGGAATTCGAGATAGAAATGTTTTCCTCAGCAAAGTAAAACGGAAAATACAAAACCAAGGATTTCAAGTAAATAAAAAGTCATAACCAAAATTTGTCTTCAACATCTAATTCAAAATTTTAGAATATGATGAGAGGAAAGAAGATTGGTGATAATGTACAAATATTATGAAAAAATTGAAAGAAAATTTGTCAAGATTCGTGACGACGTGCCACTTGAATTTATTGGATTATCAAAATTCAGTAAATCCTGCAAAATTAGGGAGTGAGGTTTGGAGGCATGAGAGCTCTTAAGATAAAGGAGTACTAATATTAATATAGAGTCTTGGCCGGCCAACACGAAGGTGATAAAAAGGCTGGGTCAAATTTCTATCTCAAGTCCATAACTCCTTTACATTCTCTTTTTCGAGCTTCATTCCGAATCCGCATAGCTGATTCAAACCGTTTTATCGTACAAGTTTGACGATTAATTATATACATAGACTCAGTGGCGGAGCCACTCTATGGCCACCCGCCCCCACTGCACCCTTTCTTTCTTTTTTATTGAAATTGGTAGTTTGAGTTTACCCAATATTTAAAGCAAGACACATGTTATTGGATTAAATATTTGTTAAAATACAAATGACTTGTTTGAATTGTTACACAAATAAGTTCCACAAAATCAATGTCTGCAATTATATCAAAGTAAAGATTCGGTGAATTTATTGAAGAGTGAGTAATTTTCACCCAGTATAGACAGTGAATAATACGCACATATTCACCTAGTGTTTAGGTGTATGGGTGAACAAAATATTACTCCAAAACTTGAAAACTCTCCTTTGTAACATGATGTAACAACCAACACAAAAATCATGCCGCATCACCATCAACAATCAAGTCATTGATCGGTCAGATGTCGGCGGGAGTTGGCTATCGTCAGATATTTTGTTCTTATAATAACCCCAGTGATGTATATTTCTGTCTACGCCACTGCATAGACTTAGAGTTTACTTTATAAACAAATACACAAGTACTTATTCGCATATCTCTTGATATCCAATAAAATTGAGCTCTCCACAAAATTCTTCTCTATAAAGTGTGTAAATACCATACACGCGCAGCACACACATAAGAGTTTACGCATAACTAATCAACAATTGACACGTCATTAATTCTTCAAGAATAGTAGGAAATCTGTTATTTATGGCCGGATACTATTTTAAGCTAAACCCGAGTTAAAATCATATGGGACCCACTTCAGTTTTGGCTAACAAATAAAATTACAGATGATCAACATTGATTTGATTGGTTACGCGGAAACCCCCTATCTTTACGTTGCACGCGTATAGATGTAATCCCGCTATACTAACAGCTCCCACCGGTGACTGATAGAGTTTGTAAAGGTAATTAAGCTCTCTAGCTAGGCTTTGAAGGAGCTTGACTTATTTTAGTTATTCCTCATGGATTGCAGATTGCACTATGTATTTGAAACCTTCTTGTTCCTACAAAAGAACCCAATTAGAATGTTTAATTTGGTCTTTTCCATTTCTCTTCACCACTTGAATTTGAATTCATAGATTTCCTTTCATAAATTCCATTGGATTCATAGGTTCAAAGCACCCTCTAACCTAGCTATCCACTCCTCTTCGTATGTAAAACAAAAATGCTACGCACGCAACCCTTGTGTTGGTTGTGCGAGTAATTCTGACCGTCCAGATGTATTTAAACGGTCTAGATTTTAAAAAAATATCTCCCATATAAAAGTTTAACTTAATTTTCCCGAAAAAATCATTTCTGCCTGTATAATCATCACCCTCATCATTAGCCTAATCATCGCCGGAATCTCCCTCGGCCTCTCCAACGCTTTCTGCCTCATCACCGGAGCCAATGGGGCTGCGATCCTCGCCGTCATCACAATCTTCCTGCTCCGAAACCGGTACAACAAGGGTAGAAGACTCCTCGAAACCCGACTGGTGTCTGAATCTGGGCTTCGGGTTTCTGAGTCTGAGCTCCGAACCGAGTACAGTATCCTACGAAAAGTCGCCAGAGTTCCGACGATATTCCAACACAGGGAAATCGAGGAGACGACGGACTGGTTCAAGTCCAAGAATTTGCTGGGGAAAGGAGCGTCCGGTTAGGTATTCAAGGGAATTCCAGAGGACGGGACTCCAGTCGCCGTGAAACAAATCGAGGGGAGAGGGGAAAAGCAGCTTAGATCTGAGGTGGCGGCCATAGCAAGTGTCCAGCACTTAAACCTGATCCGCCTCCTCGGATATTGTTGTGTACCCACGGGTCCACGGTTTTTGGTTTATGATTTCATACCCAATGGATCGTTAGAAAAGTGGATTTTTCCTCGTAAGGACAAAGAAAAGTCTTCCTCACGAGGAAAAATCCAGCATGTTGGTGGGTGTTTGGATTGGTGTTCAAGGGTTCGAGTTGCGCTTGACGTGGCGAAGGCTCTTTCTTACTTACACCATGATTGTCGATCGAAGATTTTACCCTTTGACGTCAAGCCTGAAAACATTCTGCTTGATCAGAATTACCGCGGTTTTGTCTCGGATTTTGGATTATCTGAGCTCATGGGACTAGATGAGAGCAGAATTGTGACTAACAAGTATCGTGGTACTAAAGGGTACTTCGCCCCAGAATGGTTCTCACAACAAGTCATTTCTGAAAAGTATCATAGCTACGGAATTGTGCTTCTGGAGATGGTTGGCGGCACAACAAGTATAATTCGCAAGGAGGATAGTACCGACAATTCAGAGAGAAAGTCTCGCTTCTTTCCAATGATTGTGAGCGAGAGATTGAGAGAAGGGAGGGTGACGGAGTTGTGGACAAGAGGATAGTAGCAAGGGGAGGCGCCGATGAGAGAGAGGTGAAGAGGTTGGTGTGTGTTGGATTGTGGTGTATACAAGAGCAGGCCAGGATGAGGCCAAGTATGCCTCAAGTGGTGGAAATGCTGGAGGGGCGTGCAGGCGGTGGAGGAGCCACCGGAGACCGAAATGATGATGGATAGTTTTTTGTCATACGACGAGGGGATTAGTTCAAGTAACAATAGCAATGGGATTGGTGCATCGCCAGTGACGCAAGGGGATGATAGTGCTCATTCTTCAGCGTCGTGCTCTATTTACTTGTCGAGTTGGTCAAGGATTAGTTCAAGTCAAGATAGCAGTAGGATTGGTGCATCGCCGGTGACACAAGGAGATGATATTGTTCATTCTTCAGCGTTGTCTAGTTGGTCAGGCAGGTAAAATGTGGCCTCATAAAACCAAAGAACAACCCAAGATGATTTATCGGCCGCTTGCTCCGTTTCATAAGTTTGATTTTTCATTGTTTTTGTACATTAGGAGGAAAGGAAAGAAAAAAGAGAATTCATGCTACTCAAATTTCGTTGCAACATCTTTGATTTTCAATTCTCTGTTTGTATTGTCTTTGTAGATCAGAGTTTTGTTTCAACAGCTAGGACATGTCCTAGTGTAGTGAGTTTCTGTTTCTCAAGGCCATTTCCTTGAGTTTTCAGGGCTTTGTCTCTTTAATAATATAATTGGTTCCCAATAAAAAAAGAAAAGAAAGAAAGCCAAATGAGCCACAAATAGATGACTGCCTGTTTCTCCTTATCGTTCTAAAGAGAGAACCCATGTTAGTCCCGCGAGGAAATATTTTCAAAACCGGACCGGTGAGCGAATCAGAAAAGAGACCGGACGGATGGATCACCGGTTCAACCACGGATGAACTGGCGTTGAACTGTCACGTCATGTATTTACATCAATATACCTATATATGCATTTTTTTAAACGAAAATATAGATTTTCAATAGTATATTAACTTATGTTATGTTATATATTGTTGAGCATAAAGGGTGGCCTTGATAGATCACATAATGTAACATAGATTTAATCTGCTAATTGTCACGGTTAACCATTGAAGGCTGGCAAGCCAATAACTGCAATGTGCCTTGAAGCATCAAGTAGTATTTTTTAGAGAAATTTCAAAATGGCACCTAAATTTTGCACCAAATGTCACAGAGACACCTGAACTTAAGTTTATTTCAATTAAATACATGTACTAACAAAATCCCCAAATTTAGACACCTGAACTTAAGTTTATTTCAATTAAACACATGTACTAACAAAATCCCCAAATTTAGACCCCCGCCGTTATATTTCATCCCAAAAATTAATAACATGGCATCTCCAACCTGTATAAGTTGCCCCATTGCACATGTTTCCAACAAAGAACGATGCACCCAAGCGAAACCTATAGACAAACTTCATCGTCCCCTATTGGAAACAGTTCAATGGGGCAACTTAAACAAGTTGGAGATATCATGTCAGCAATTTTTCGGATGAAGTATAACGGCGGGGGTCTAAATTTGGGGATTTTGTTAGTACATGTGTTTAATTGAAATAAACTTAAGTTCAGGTGTCTAAATTTGGGAATTTTGTTAGTACAAGTGTTTAATTGAAATAAACTTAAGTTCAAGTGTCTATGTGACATTTTTTTACAAAGTTCAGGTGCTATTTTGTAATTTTTCCTATTTTTCAACGGGCTGAGTCATTCAAACTGCAGCCGTTTTTTCGATTTACCGGTTTAACTGGATTTCTAGGATGGTTCTATGAAAGTAGGCCGGTTTTATAAACAAAATGGTTTTGGGATTGAACCGGACCGGACAAGAGGCTGGTTGGTGGGCCAACCGGTTGAACCGGGCAGTCAGGTCTGGTTTTCAAAACTATGCCACGAGGTCCTGTTTATACCCGTTTTTGGCACCGCGGATCGGGCTTGCCGTGATTGGAATTCCTTTGAATAAATTGGGCCGAGAGTTAAATAAATTGGTTGGATGATTTTCGGGCCATGGGTATTTTCCCATTTAGGCCCAAGAAGCATAACCCTTGTAAAGACTTGCGGCCCAAGATCTTTGAGAGGAGCAGCCCACGAATTGGGCCCAAGTGACACGCAGCCCATATTTAATTATGGCCCGAGGTCCTTTAAAAAGTATAGCCCACGGGTTAGCCCATGGGGGAAATGATGGTTCGACCCATGGGTATAGCTCACGGTTCTAGGCTAACAACAAAGTGCTGAAATGAGGTGCGGAGCAAGGCCCCACCTTTGTAGGAAGTTGGTTATGTTTCTGGCAGTTGTGTTTGCTTCAATTCAAAGGCCAATTGACCAAGTCAATTGGCCATGTGTTGTGAGAAGCACAAAAAGGGGGAGAAGTTGGGAGATATTTCTACCTAAGCATGGGACACTTGTCAACATACAAGAGGCCCACTCCCCATGATCAAAGCTTAACTGCCATCAACTTCTGAGCAACTGCCCATGATCGGGCATGCATGGAAAGTGGAGCAAATCGTGGGACATGTGGCAGCTTGTGATGCAATGCAGAAACCGGATTCAGGCCTGAATCAGCCTGCTGTTTTGCTTATAAATAGCAGAATTGAAGACAGAAAACGGGTCCAACACCAATCAAAGCTAACGCTTACAAACAAAGTCTTCCCAGCGAAGCACACTTTCCTACTTTCAGCAAAGTAGACTATCGAGTACCTTGTGCTCAAACCCCCATTCGAACTTACTTCATTAAGTAGTTTGGATTTTACTTTCCTTGTAATCAAACTTTATTATCCCGGTGTAATAAAGTTCACGTTCTTACGTTCCATTTCCTATACGACTAGGAAATTTAAAGTCCACAACCGTGTGGCAAACCACGAACCTTCTTACGATCTTTAACCTTTGGGTCGTACGCAATCGTTCTACGATAGAAGTCAAGATTCACGGGAATCTTCACAACAAGTTAGGCGCTACAAGTCTTGGCACGCCCGCGCACATCGCATTCACACCTGCTGCCAAAAACGCGAGTTTTCAGGTCCCTACTGTCCCCAATTTCTACAACCAGAAACAATTGCATTACTGCAATCATCTTAATGTATCTGATCACAGGGGGTACAAATGATATGATGCCACTTTCCCAGCCCACAATGAGTACTACTATAAGAAAAGAGCTTATGATATGGCGATTTGTATTGCACTTCCAGCGAAATCATTGTTTCTAGTTCACTTATTGTAGAAAAGCAGGTTACAAACTAGTACGTGGAATGAACATAATCATTGTTTAACTGGTTATGAGAAGATTCACAAAATGGTTTTAATTTTGGTTACGATTGCGGTGAGTGTGAGAATTCGAAAGTATTGTCAGTTGAACCCTGATCTACTTGGTTGCAAATTGCAAGCAATTAGTCTCTAACTCGAAAAAGACATGAATACTATCTACAAAAGGTAATACCAAACAAAATACTATATAGGAGGACCATTTCGATGTCACACACTAGATTACAAACAAAAATTTAGACAATACGACACTCATGAAATGTAAAAGCATTAGCAGCCCATACCTGAAAATGCTACCAATGTTTGCTACTTTCTTCTACCCGTTGTGTCTCCAACCATTCTCCTCATTCTTGTCACTTTCTTAGGCATTTCTATTTCAGCAAATCTCACGAAGAATCTAGGTTTACCAATTAAGAACATGAGAGATCCCAGAAAGAGTCCCAGTGTCATTCCAAACCCGTACCCTATCACCACAATTTTCCAAGTAAATCCATCAAAATCTGAATCATCTTTCTCTTGTTGTAACATTGGTGGCTGTACTTCTGTTCGATTAGCTTCACAATCCTTCGACAAGGGAAACCCACATAATCCTTTGTTCCCAGCATATGAACTATTCTCAAATGTATTAAATTGTGGACCACGGGGTATGGGTCCATCGAGACGGTTCCACGAAAGGTTCAAGACCGCGAGAAATGTCAAACTTGTTAATTGGCTTGGAATTCTCCCAGTAAGGTGGTTAGAAGAGAGGTCTAATGATTCAATCCTTGTCAAGTCTCCCAAAGATTCTGGAATATGGCCCGTAAGACTGTTATGAGAAAAATTAAGTACTATGAGGGAATTGAGCTTTCCAACGGCATTTGGAATTTCTCCACTAAAATTGTTGGATGAAAGATCGATTGTTGTGAAGATAGTCAAAATTCTCACTAATTCAATTTCATTCCCCTTCATTTTCACTATCAGAGAATCGTGATAATAACCACTTTTGTCACTCATGTATTGTTCGTTAGGCTTGGTATTGTTCTTCATTGCTCGAAAATATTCGAAAAACCACCCTGGCAAATGGCCTATAAACTCATTGTAAGAAAGGTCAAGAATTCGAACCTTAGGAAAAGAAAATTCACTCACCATAGTGTTTATGGGACCATGAAATCGGTTGGATCGTACCACAAGAACCTGCAACTCAGGAAGAGTTTCCAACCAATATGGAAATGTGTCATTAATCCTGTTGTTTCCGATGTTTAGAACCTCCAAGCTTCTACAATTTGTCAAAGATCTTGGCAGTGGTCCTTCAAATTGATTTCCACTCAAATCAAGACTTCGTAATGTGTTGGGCTTCGCAAATGCCAAGGGAAGGGTTCCCTTAAATCCATTGGAGCGCAGATTTAACACCGTGAGAAAACTACTAAAATTACCCAAACATTGTGGAACCACTCCACTCAGCTTGTTGTGAGACAAATCAAGAATCTTAAGGGAACTCGCATTGCAAATCAATGAAGGAATCTCTCCACTAAGACTGTTGTTTGAGATGAAAAAGAATTGTATGAGAGGTGGTGGAATGGGAAGTGATCCTTGAAGCAAATTGGAACGAAGATCAAGAGTGTTTAGTCTCTCCCAGGGAAGTTGCTTCATGTCTGTTAGAAAGTTGTGTGAAATATTCAAATACCACAATGAAGCCTTCCCGATGAACCCAACCCAATTCGAAATCTGTCCATGAATTCTATTGTAAGAAAGATCTAGCTTTTCAAGATTCTTTGAGGTTCTTAAGAAATCAGGGAACTCCTCGATGTTGCAAGATGACATATAGAAATCCCTAAGGTTGGGAATGGTAGTGTTGACACTACTTCTAGCAAGCATCGATAGATTAGTGTTGGAAAGAGAAAGGTACACAACATTTTTGAGTGCTTGCATATCCACAACCCCACTCAGATCATTTGATGCAAGAAAGAGCCTGGTCAGATTCAGAAGAGTTGAAATGGACTTTGGAATTGGGCCATGAAGTTTATTGTCACTCAAGTCAAGGGAGACCAATGGTAAATCATGCTGGAACTCTGGAATTTGGCCAATTAAACGATTGGAACTCAGGTCTAAAGATTCCAATGACGGAAGAGTAAACAACCATGGAGGTATTACCCCAGTCAAAGAGTTATGAGATAAGTAGAGCTCCTGTAGATAAACAAGTGGCTTCGAGTTTGCAACCCAAAGTGGAAATTCACCAGTACTGAAATTGTTATCTTGTAGATCTAACTGCTTTAGCATTGGGAATTCAACAAAAGCGGGAATGCTACCTTCGAAGTTGTTGGAGTAGAGTATTAATTGAGTGACTTGCTTGAGATTTGAGAGAGTAGATGAGATTTCACCGCTAAAACCATTTTTCGATAAATCTAGTTCACGGATCTGCGTAAGGTTCCCTAGAGATTTAGGAATGGAACCCCGTAATTTGCACATGGCAAGATTCAAATAATTCAAAGACTTGAGATAACCAATTGAATCGGGTAAGTTCCCTAGCAATCCGGTTGATGACAGGTCTAGAGTTGTCAAAGAAGACAAATTCGTCAAGGAATCGGGCAAATATGAAGATATACTTACTGCATGAAGGAAGAGTTCTTGTAAGTGGGTCAGGTTTTTTACGAGAATTTCGAAATGGAGCGGTTCAAGTTTCAGTCGATAAGAAGAAAGATCAAGTGAAATCAATTTGGGCAAGAGGGAGAGTTCAGATGGGATCGAACCTGAAAAAGCAGACAATGACAGGTTTAAATGTGTTAAACTTGTCAAGTTGCCAATTGCATATGGAATGCTAGAGTTGATGAAGTCATTGTGAGCCAGATTAAGCCGTTGCAAGTGAGAGAGTTGGAAAAGGCTGCTGTTGGGATGGATTGTACCCTTGAGCTGGCTACAACTGAGATCAAGCCCAACCACGTGACCAGTCAACCCATCGCAGGTGACCCCGTCCCAACCGCAACAATCAGTTGCATTCTCATACCAAGACATGGTCTTTGGATATGACTCTTCAACACATTCAAAAGAAGCCGCGCTGTCTATAGTAAAGATACGCTTAAATTGTAGCAGTGCAAACCTCTGGTCGTGACGACACAAAGTGTGTGCAGAGGAAGCAAAAGAAGAGAGGGGCGATGGCAAAGAAGCAGCAGCAACTTGAAATTGCAAGAAGCAGAAAAGGAATTGAAACAGCCAAGTCATGAATGGCTCCATTCTCTTAGAATCAAAAGAAACAAGAATGATCTGTGGATTTTGGTGATGATGGGAGTGCTCATGCTCACCCCTTTGAATACAGAAATGCTGGCTGCAATTACAGCTTTTAGCATAATTGGAACGCTTAGTTTGAATGTTTTTGATTGGACAAGGACTGGAATTGATGAAGGAGGAGGACTTTTCCCAGATGGTTGGTATCTTCTACACTGGGGCCTATATTGTGTCTATCAAACGGAGCTCACTTGGGGCCAGCCCAAACGAATCCAAACCGTTTATCTTGTACAGGTTTTAGCATAATTGGAACACCTAGTTTGAATGTTTTTGATAGGACAAGGACTGGAATTGATGAAGGAGGAGGACTTTTCCGTCGTCAGATGGTTGGTATCTTCTACACTGGGGCCTATATTGTGTCTGTCAAACGGAGCTCACTTAGGGCCGGCCCAAACGAATCCAAACCGTTTATCTTGTATAGCTTTTAGCATAATTGGAACGCCTAGTTTGAATGTTTTTTATTGGACAAGGACTGGAATTGATGAAGGAGAAGGACTTTTCCGTCGTCAGATGGTTGGTATCTTCTACACTGGGGCCTATATTGTGTCTGTCAAA
>BPLS01026657.1:12637-26156 GCA_019656275.1 Rhododendron kiyosumense
TGGAGCTCACTTGGGGCCGGCCCAAATGAATCCAAACCGTTTATCTTGTGCAGCTTGCTGGGAATATCACTTCTCTCCGCTAACATTTAAATCGATCGGGCATCAGAAACTACATGATCACACCACCATTTGTCTTTAACATTATGGATGAGCTAATCTCAATTCAAATTCGTTATCCATTTTATTGGGACACGTATAGAACGTTGATATTGTTAACAATGTCTGATTAACTGGACGATCTTCTAGTCTAGTCCTATGAGTTAAACGATTTCGATAGTATAATACATGGATTTGTGATGAATTCTTTTTGGGTGCACAATTGGACTACTGTGACTAGGGAAACAATACCCACAATTGGACTACTGTGACTAGGGAAACAATACCCACCCTAGATTGCGCAATGATGCTTCTATTTGAAAAGATGACTTGAGCGGTCAAATATGAAGATTGGTGAAAAAAGAAAATGGACCCATCGAAAAGGGGGAAAAAGACGGATGGGAGAAAAGAGAAAGCGAGAGAAAAGAGAAAGAGAAAAGACTCTCCAATAATTATGTGATCTATAGTGACGCCTACAATAATAATCTACCACATAATAAGTTTTTGAATCTCATATATAACTAACGGTCCAGATTTATCAAAATTGTTATGCATAAATTTTTTCCCTTCATTTTACAAAATGGCATTTTGGTAAATACATTAAATGTATGAATTTTGAAAGTGAACCCTTGTCAATTAGTGTGAGAGTAAATCCACCAGCCAACCGAACTAACCCTTAGGACTTATGTGCTGCTGGTTTTTGACATGTAACACTCCATTCTTGGTAATTTCTGAAAGTAATACATTAGGACATTATTTGCACGACCCAATGGAACATTCAATTCCAATGGTAATTTCGTTCAAAGACGGAAATTGAGATTATGAAGCCAGCTTTTGGCCTTTAGCTTTCCATGAATTTCCTTATTTAGATTGGCATCTCGAACTTGTTGGGATATGGTGGAAAAATAAGATCAAGAAACAAATTAACTCCCAACCGCAAATACTCGAAAAGACCGTACGATAAATGAACTTAGTCACTCCCAATCCAAAAAACACATGATAGAAGAGGTTCGGATTTTTGTAGATTATTTGTTTGATTTTGAAAGAGATTGTGAAGTGTGGCTCCGAAGTGGGCCAACAATCTAACCCAAAGACAATTGATCTTCTTATGGCATTGTTTGTTTTTTACAGTCTTTCAATAAAATTGGACTCAGAAAGAGGAAGGCAGTGAAGCATTATGTTTTTTAAAAGTCAACTTTGAACTATTATGTTTTGTAAGTCAACTTTGAACTTAAAAATTGTTTGGATGATATTTTGAAAAAGATATTCCAACTCAAAAACACTCATTAGCCCTATTTCCGATTATTACTCTCATTTCTCTCTCTTCCCTCCGATCATTATTTTCATTTCTGAATCTATCTCACTTCACTCATTACCCCTATCTCTAATTACTATCCTAATTTCTCTCTACACTCATTACCCAAAAATTAAATTCAAAAATTTTCAAAACACCATCCAAACAAGGCATCCTTGTAAAATAGGTAGGTGGTCGTATAGAACTAATAAAATCTCACATACATTTTCGTGTAGAATTTATTATCGGGCCACAAAACAGCCACGACGTCCAAGCTACCTGAGGTCCTGAACTGACTAAAGGGGGTAGTCCACTACCTTATAGAATCACAACGAAATAGTTCATCACAACGAAATAGTTCATCACACCTGCAAGGAGAAAAAAATACTTTGCTTTCTGTTTCCCAAATAAAATGAGATCAAAGCAAACTATGAGGAGAGAGATTTTACCAAAACCTAGGATTTAACGTCCATGGAGAGGAAGAGGCATGTAATGGTCCAGGGAGAGAAAGAGTCGTCGGCTTTGGAATTAACCTATGAGGGAGAGAGATGCTTTCATTCTTTCCAAATATACTACAAGCCTACTTTGGGTTGACTTGAATCTTTCATATTGCAGGGCACATCAATAACAGTATCCACAATGATATAATCAAACAAAAAGAATATTAGTACAGACAAACATGTACAACAACCGCGCACAGTTGGTTTTGCACCCGTCTCGGGTCCTACAAAGATGATTAAAGCCACTTATTTTGTTCAGCATCCGCTCATAGTTGGTTTTGCACCCCATCTCGGGTCCTACAAAAATGATTAGAGCTACTCATTTTGTTCAACATGTTTGGTTTAGGGTCCCCACAAAAAATCATCTCAACCAAATGTCGGTAAGGGCGCTTACAAAACAACCAACGTACTTTGCTTCAGAATTTAGGACTAAATTTTGAAACAAAGTTGGATGTTTCGTAAGTGCCTTTACCGACATCCGATGGCGCTTACAAAACAACCAACCTACTTTGCTTCAGAATTTCGGACTAAATTCTGAAACAAAGTTGGATGTTTCGTAAGTGCCTTTACCGACATCCGATCTCTACTAAAAATGTGTTTTTGATTAATGACCATTGTGGGACTTCACATTTTTAAGCTTAGTAACCGCTTAAATGAATAATCAAAAATGAGGTGGTAAGTTTTGATTATCCAAATTTGATTATGCCGTTGGAGATATCCTAAGAGGCTAGGTTTAGTGAAAATAAATTATCAAGATTGGAAATTGATTGGTATTTACAATATATGTATATATATACACACACATACATACATACATACATATATGATTTATGTCGATACATATTGATGTCCGATCAAGATAAATTTTCTTGTGAATAATGTTCAATGAGACATATGAGATGAGCTATTTGAATCATCTTATGGTAGGTCTGATATGCATCTAACAATTTTATTGATAATTTTATTTACTGTTTCAACTTTATTTTTGTGAGAACTTCATATGTGAAAGAGAAAAGATCGAGTATGTGATAGAACAAGGGAGTACATGAATCAAATGTACCAAAACGACATTGTTTAGGTGCCTTGCACTGCTGTCGTGCTATCCTGCACTAAAGCATTCCGAATTCTCCTATGTTTATGTGTACGGTATGCACTTTGTACTTTGTGCCACAAAAATTCATTTCTTTCAACAAAAATTTGTAAGCGAACGCCAAAAAAATTGTACACTGAACCACAAAAATAACTCCGCCCATGCTCAGATCATTGACACTATCTGCCCTACAACTCTCAAGGGGAAGATCAGTAATTGGAATCTCTCAAGCAAGGTCACTGGGCTAGGAGAGGCATCCCCCTTTCAATGTACTATTCCTTCTTTTCGTTCTACTTAGGTGGAGCAATCCGAACTCGCAAAGACGTCTGGAAATTCTTTGAGATGACCTTAGGATAAAAAGGAGCCCCAATTGCTTCCTTACTAATCCTTACTTTTTGATTAAAAAGTAAGGGGCGATGGCGGAAACTTATTGTAGTAACTTATTGTAGTAAGAGAAACACCTGATCCTGATTGCAAATCCAATCTATCATCAAGGAAACTCATCTTTTCTGTATAGAGAAATAGGCAGCTGATCCAAGAGCCATGGTACAAACGGACATCTCCCGTACATCACTTGCACTACTCGGACATCTCGGATCCCGTACTAATCGGTCTCGGATGTCGAGAATTTGGAAAGAGATAGGCAAAGGACTGGTCGGCAATTCTTCAGGTTTTCGTCAGACAGTGGGAATGAATTCTATGAGTAAGCCTTGACATCACTCACTATCCTTAGCTTCCCTGCACTTGAAAGCAATAGGAGAAATCCCAGCAGTAGAACTACTGTGTTCGTTCCTCACCCTACCTCTCCAGCGGAGGAATAAACCGATCCACGCCCATTTCAGTAGTTGGAAAGCAGCCTGGTAGTAGATTCATCCTGTTCCATCATGAAGCCTGGAGGGCAATCGACTGAGAAACTACACCCCTGGCCAAGCATGGCATTGAGGGTTGCAGGTTCAATTTCTTGTCTAGAGTCGCATTAGTGAGTTGGTTTGGTCGGTAAGTCCCTTGGTACGCTCAAGTTAGCCTTCCGGTGGGCTCAAAAGCAGGCGAAAAAGAGAGTCCACTGGAGCTTCTTCCCCGTGCATGCATGGTAACATTGATTAGCACTTCCCATTCTTCCTTTCTAATCAATCGAGCCTCCCCAGGGTACTTTAGCATTCACCGGTAGAGTAGGGATGCAAAAGGCGAGCCCACTATTATTCCATCATACTCTATGTTAAGAACATTTCTGTGAATGTGAAAACTCTCGTTTTTGACACACGTATGCCGAGCAAGGCGTGGATGCGATTGCGATTGCAGGCGTTGGTTGGTTGAGTGCGAGCATGCTAAGACTTGTAGCGCCTAACTTCGGATGACGATTGCCGTGAATCGTGACTTCTTACTTGTAAGTGATTGCGTGTGACCCAAAGGGTAATAATCACAAGGAAGTTAGTGGTTTGTCACACGGTTGTGGACTTAAAATTTCCTAGTTATATAGGAAATGGAACGTAAATCGTAAACTTTATTATACCGGGATAATAAAGTGGTACAAGAAAAGTAAATTTCAAACTACTTGAAAAAGTTAGTTCCAATGGGGGTGAATACTAGGTATTCGATAGTCTACTTTGCTGAAAGTAGGAAAGTTTTTGAAGTGCTGAGCTTTGATTGGTGTTGGACCCGTTTTTCATTTTGTGAACTTGTATTTATAGGCACAACAGTAAGCTGATTTAGGCCTGAATTCAAATTCTGCTTTGCTCCACAGGCCGTCAAATGCTCCTTCTTTTATGCATGCAAGATAATTGGCAGTTTTCTGGCAGTTGAGCAATCATGGGTGACGTGTCCATAACCCCCCATTATCCCTCTCTTTGTATGTATTTGACACATGGCCAATTGACTTGGTCAATTGGCCTTTGATTTTGGAGGAAAATAACCACCTCCACAGCAACCAAACCCTTAAAAACGTGGGCCACACCTCATGGGCCAGATCTGCTCCTTTCTTCATGAACCCAACCGTGGGTTACCTTCCCAAAAAATCATGGGCCATGCTCTTCATATGGGCTGCGTGTTTCTTGGGCCCATATGTAACAGAAAATCCATGGCCCAATACATTTAACAACCAATCAACTACATAGCTTCGACCCAATTTAATCAAATAATTAATTAAATGGCCAATCACGGCTAGTCCGATCTGCGGTGCCAAAAACGGGTCTAAACAGAATGCTATTTCGATCTAAGTGATTTTATTCTGAAAGGTAGGTTTGGAACCAGACTGGGTAACTTTAAAAAGGTCAGGGAAGATCCTGAGCGAAAACCCGCTTTCTTACCGACTAGAAGAAAGGAGGATTGTCCAGTGAATTGCTAGGCTTCACCCGAAAGATTATCGATTTCGGCGAGACTCTATTTTGGGGTAGACAGTCTTTGGATCCCTACTCTACCATTCGCTGGGTCCATTGTTTATGCGGCAGTGCAATGTAGCTGAAAAAAGTAAAGCCCCCCTTTTTATTAGTAAGGTATAGGTTGGAAAAAACTTCAAAACTAGAGTTCCAAAAAACTTACCTTACCTTATGAGAAAAGTTTGAGAAACTTTGATTCCTGCCCCGTTAGCATTTCCGAAGATCGGGAAAGTGGATCGCAAAAAGAAAGTTCCTACTTCGCACAAGCAGCATGACGAAGCTACAATACTCGGGACTGGTTCTTATTCACCAGTTCCTACCCAGTCGTACTACGACTCGGGCACTCACTCTCTCTCTTGAGCTTGAAAGAGAAACCTAGGTGTCAAAGGCACTCCAACTTGCAACATATAACAAGTGAAAAAAAGGAATGAGCCCCGACTTCCATAGGTCCTTGGTTTTACCCCCCGTAGTGGTCCTTGCTTTTAAGAAAATTGAGCGGGGCCAATTTCTCGTAGTTGTTACGAAAGATAACTCTTCAATAGAGTTCATTAATATCTGAGCTCATTAGCTTAACCCCATCTATTTGAATGATCAGTCCTAACTCAAGAGGAAGAACTGGTAATAGAGACAAAACCATCCATTCCAGTTGAACTCGAAACCTATTCTCTGCACCCTATTATCCTATCCTTTTCACTTCTTATTACTCTTTTCGTTTACTTTTTCTAACATTTCTAGTACCAACTAATTCATTCGGGTGAGACAGATTACGATATCATGATGCACCCATTCCTATGGCCATTCCTTTAATACTTCTGGCTCTCGTCTATCAATCTATTCACTCGTCTAGATAATATTTTTCCTTGTTGACTAATAAATCGAAACTCCTTGCTTTGTTGCCGGCTTTCACAGTATATAAAAGAGGTCGCTTTCTGATTTCTGCCTTCCACTTTGGTTGGACGGTAATTACAGGAGCCAGGCGCAACTTTGAAATCACAAGGAATCATAACGGATCTTAGGTATGTGATCAGCTGACCCCTAAATATAAGGATGAAGAGCCACGACTGAGCCACCATTCAAGATGATGAGCCCATGTGAAAACTTTTTCTTTTATTGGCGCCCAATAGGTAGACTATAAGATTGAATCAAAAGCCTACCAATGCATAAAGGTTCCGATTTGAGCTCAGCCTAGACTGAATCCGTCACTCTTGGCAAAGAAGGGGGAAGGATGCCCGGTAGAGTGCTTATGCCCGGCCCTCTTTGAGGCCAGGTAGGGAGAAAGCGGCCGTTGCACTGATAGGTACCCCTTACTCGTACAAAAACTATTTCATTGGCTTTATGGCAGATGGGAGTTCCGGGTAGGACCTCCTAAAGTAAAGCATTTTTGGATCCTCGGAGTCAATCGCTTCCTTTGGGGCTCTTTTTTAGCCCAACTGAAAGTGTCAAACCCGAGTGAACTCATCCCTTCTAATCTAAATGAAAGTCACGCACTAGATTCCTTTTTTCACTAACCCAGTCACGACAGTAGAGTTAGAGACGGGGAATTTCATAGAATGAGGTTTAGGCTGTCGGTCATAATAACCAAGTACTCATTGCCATCGATGTTTCCCCATACCATAGAATCCCCGGACCTTGCCGCCTTCCTTAACAAGCCCGTCAGCCTCCGATAGCACACGAAAGCACGGCCGTAAGAGAAAGGGGCGGCTATTTCATTAACATCACAAAAATTCGTTGGCAATACCACAAAACTCATACATGTGAGCCGTCTTCTTCTCTCTCTCTCTCTTTTTTTTTATCTTGCACCCTCTTTTTCCGTAAAATTCGTAAACAACTTCCCAAAAATTCATAAAAGTAACCGAAAAAAGTTCATAAATAAACAAACACAAAATTCATATATTCGGCCACAAATTTTTGTACTAAAATAAGCCAAAAAATCATAAAGAGTGTACCGTACAATATCGTACACCCAAAAATAAACCAGGCCACAAAAATTGATTAAAAAAAAGGCCACCAAAAGTCATAATGAGGGTGTGTACCGAGTCTTTTGCTTCTTAATGTTCTTATAGTCAATTAATGACGTCAATTTTTTATTGGTCAATGCGTAAGCATAGAATGAGTAAACTCTATGTTTACACTCCAAGCCTATGAAATTTAATGAGATTAAATAAACAGTTCGCACCAGTGACATAGAGTTTGAAAAGGTAAGCTTTGTGGCCTTTGGAGGAGCTTGACCTCTTTTAGTATTCCAAGGATTACACTACGTAGAAGTATTTGGAAGAGTAATTATCTAGTAGCCTGGGAGTACTTCAGAATCACACATTTATATGGAGTTCATACGCTAAGTCGTGAACTCTACGTGATTGTGTAGTTGTGGAGTGATCCGAAACAACACATGGCGGTGCTCCTGAACCATTGTATAATTTCACATGTATTTGACACCTTCTTGTTCCTTAAAATGTATCCAAATAGAATAATTCGTCTTATCTGTTTAATTCATAAACAAATACATGAATTCATATATTTATCTACCAATATCCTATTAAATATCGTTCTCCACAAAATTATTCTCCGCAAAGTGAAATATTTCTTAAATGAACAGTTCCCATCATTGACATTCGACGGATAGAATTTGAAAGGTAATTAGCTACAGCTGCTACACTATGTATTTGACTGACACCTTCTTGACCAATTAGAATTCATTTCTAATTTCTCTTCATAGGTTCACAATCAAAAGAATGTAAAGCAGTACTCCTATCAAGCTATTCTTCTCTCCCCTTTCATACTCACAAACAGATCAACAATGAAACTCTGAAATGGAGGACACAAAGGCAAAAACCATCGCTGCCTTTATAATCATCACTCTCATCATCTCCTTAATCATCGCCCGAATCTCCCTCGGCCTCTCCAAAACTTTCTACCTCATCACCGGAGCCGATGGGGCCGCAATCCTCGCCGTCGTCACGTTCTTCCTGCTCGGAAACCGTTACAACAACCGGAGAAGACTCGAAAACCAAATGGTTTCTGAGCTCCGAACCGAGTACAGTTTCCTACGAAGAGTCGCCGGAGTTCCGACAAAGTTCCAGTACAGTGACATTGAAGCGGCAACCGACGAGTTCAAGTATTTGTTGGGGCGAGGAGCGTCCGGTTCGGTATTCAAGGGGATTCTGAGCGACGGGATGCCAGTTGCCGTGAAACGAATCGAGGGGAGGCGTGAAAAGGAGTTTAGATCCGAGGTGGCGGCCATAGCTAGTGTCCAACACGTGAACTTGGTCCGCCTCCTCGGATATTGTTGTGTCCCCACAGGCCCACGGTTTTTGGTTTACGATTTCATACCCAATGGATCGTTAGATAAGTGGATTTTTCCTCATCGCGAGAAAGAACTTTCTCCACGAGTAAATATCCAACATAGTGGTGGGTGTTTGCAATGGAGGTCAAGAGTTCGAGTTGCACTTGACGTGGCGAAGGCTCTTTCTTACTTACACCACGATTGCCGATCGAGGATTTTACACTTCGATGTCAAGCCTGAAAACATTCTACTCGATGAGAATTACCGCGGTTTTGTGTCGGATTTCGGACTATCTAAGCTCATGGGACTAGATGAGAGCAGAGTAGTGACTAGGTTTCGCGGTACTAAAGGGTACTTAGCTCCAGAATGGATATTACAACAAGGCGTTTCCGAAAAATGTGACGTGTTTAGCTACGGAATCGTGCTTCTGGAGATGGTTGGCGGCACAAGAAGTATAATTCGCGAGGAGGATAGTACCGACGAGTCAAAGAGAAAGTCCGATCAGTACTTTCCGAAGATTGTGAGCGAGAGATTGAGAGAAGGGAGGGTGATGGCAGTTGTGGACAAGAGGGTTGTAGAAAGCGGAGGCATCGACGAGAGAGAGGTGAAGAGGTTGGTTTGTGTTGGATTGTGGTGTATACAAGAGCAGGCTACGATGAGGCCAAGTATGGCTCAAGTGGTGGAAATGCTGGAGGGGCGCGCGGCGGTGGAGGAGCCACCAGAGACCGAAATGATGATGGTTAAGTATTTGTCACATGACAAGGAGATACGTTCAGGTCATGATAGCATTGGGATTGCTGTGTCGCCGGTGACTCAACAGGATAATAGTATTTGTTCTTTATCATCTTGCTCTATTTACTTATCAATTTTGTCCGGTAGATAATATGTGGCCTGATAGAACAAAAGAACATCCAAGATGATTTCTTAGTCGTATGGTCCGTTTGGTAAGTTTGATTTCCATTGATTTCCATGATTAAATCAAAGCTAACTTGTAGTTGCAGTGATGCTACTTAGATTAATCAAATGTTGTAATATTTTTTTAGCTTGATTTCTTTAAAGGCTACGGTGCTTTCGTCATCCTCTTTTCTTGAACAGCAAAAAAGAATATTCATAATCTTTGAAGAAATAAACAAAAATTAAAAGGACTGAGTCGTAAAGGCATCACAACATCGAGGAGCATACCTCCCTATCGCATCAACTTCCGAAAAATTGAAGGGGAACTTTCTGGCCTGTCATATCTGGTTGAAGAATAGCCTACTAAGTCTTGCCCAAAGAGCATCCAGCCACCACCACCACACTGTCACCATCGCCGCCACCACCATCACCGCCACCACCACCACATCGCCGCCGCCACCATCACTGCCACACCACCACCACCTCCATCACCGCCACCATGCCGCCACCGTGTCACCACCACCACCACCACCACATCGCTGCCACCACCACCACAATAATTAACAGTGTTAATTTTTGTCTAAATTAACGGTCGACCCATACAATCTCCTACACCACCACCACCACCACAACGCCGCCACTGCCACCACTTCCACCACCATCACCACTCCACCACGCTGCCACCACAATCACCACTATCACGCCGCCGCCACCACCACCAAAATTAACAGTGTTAATTTCTCTCTAAATTAACAGTATTAATTTTCATATAAATTTAAATCACAATTAGTTGTGTTAATTAACAAACCGGCGAAGGAGTGGCCGGTGGTGGGGCTGAGAACGGCGGAGGAGTAGCTGGTGATGGCGGGGCTGACTAGAGGTGGGAGAGAGAGAGAGTGTGTGTGTGTGTGTGGGGGGGGGGGAGTGCATTCATTTGAAACCCTAAATGATGGGCTGTGTTCATTTGTTGCTATTTAAAGTGGGGTAAAGAAGTAAAATTACACCCACAGGACTTAGTGAGTATTGCACTTTTTACCTCATAGGACTTGGTGAGCTATGGAATCCAATATTAGGACCAGCCTAGAATTAACTCAAAATTGAAGACTTAGCACCTTCCATTATGGAAAACTAAGAGAAGATGTTCAAGAATTTGAGGGAGAGAGAGAGAGAAAACTTTCACGTTTCAATTCATTCTATGTGCTTAACTAATACAAGGCTAAGATTTGAGTATATAAGCCTTGCACGACCTCTAACAGAATCAGTTACAGCCGGCAACAATTACATGAAAAATATGTACCTAATTACAAGCTAAACACAGCTTAGTTTAAACCAACTTAGCTTACAATAGAAACTAACCAACTTCAGCTGCTCCTCTAATGTGTATGACCATGAGTTTGGCCTTCAAGAATAGAAACCTATCCTTTGACAAAGATTTAGTGAAGATGTCTGCAATTTGAGCCAAAGTACCAATATGTTGAACCAAAATCTGTTTATTAAGGATTTTTTAAAGAATGAAGTGATAGTCTATTTTAACATCAATAGTAAAAGTTTTGGACAATTTATGCAATTGATCCCTAAGTTCCTGAACATGAGTTTCAGTTAAGAAATTATATTGATTGGACAGAGAATCCCACACTTGATGTGCAGTATGCAACCCTAGAACATAGGGCAATGTTGTTTGGGAAAGTGATGCAGTTAAACATGAATGAAGTTGAGAAATCAATCAAACGCCACAGAGAAAAAACAAAATTCAGACTAAGTTCACCTAGAGCATCACAAATCTGAGAAAGGGTGCTGTAATCGTTCCATCGAGATATCCAAGAAAACATTCGCTTCCATGACATTCTCAACTTGAACGCGCCAGATCGAGCAGATAGTTAGAGCCATCCAATTTGATTTTAACTAGAGAATTAAAGTTAGAAACCAAAAACGCTAGTGAAGGAGGCAATGTGGCTACAGTAGATACAGATGCAGATGAGGTAGTGGAATTTGATGCCATGAATATGACCTGATTTCTGAAATTGCTTTGGAATTTCTCAGGATCGAAAAACGCTAGTGAAGGAGGCAATGTGACTACAGTAGATACAGATGCAGATGAGGTAGTGGAATTTGATGCCATGAATATGACCTGATTTCTGAAATTGCTTTGGAATTTCTCAGGATCGAAGAACTTTCATCTTTGAATGTGACCTAATTTCTGAAATTGCTTCTGAATCTCTCAGGATCGAAGAACTTTCGTCTCTGAATGTGACCTAATTTCTGAAATTGCTTCTTAATCTCTCAAGATCGAAAACCTTTTGTCTGACCTAATTTCTGAAATTGCTTTTGAAATATAGAGAGAGAAGAGAGAAAGACAAGACTTTCACGTTTCAATTCATTCTCTATGCTTAACTGATACAAGATTGAGATCTCTGATTATATAAACCTTGCATGACCTCTAACAGAATCAGTTAGAGCTGGCAACAATTACATGGAAACTATCTATCTAATTACAAGCTAAACACTGCTTAGCTTAAACCAGCTTAGCTTACAATAGAAACTAACCAACTTCAGCTGCTCTAATGTGTGTCTTCTTGACACCCATCTCCGCTGTGGACAAGTTGATCTTTTCGGATCTAAATCCAATGGCTCAAACGTGGGTTCATCGAAAGAGATAAAAGTCCTCCATAAATCTTCAATATTTCAAAAAGTTCCAGAATTCCAAAGTTGTAACGGCACCCCATAACAATTTACCCACACTAATCTCAAAGGTTCCCTTAACCACCACAGGTTTCCATTCTTCAATCTTCTACTACTAAAGAGGGGAACGTAAGCATGTAGTACCTGAGCGACTCTTGTGATCTCATTGATTCCATCTCCGCGGGCAGCACTCCTTTGCAACCAATCATTTCCTTCCTCCTTAACCTAAGATTTTAAATAGAGGGAGCATGGAATGATACGTAATGGAAATCGGGTGTAGCGATCGTAAATATTTCAAAATGATTTTTGGGGCTAGAGCACCTGAAGCAGCCGTTGTGGTCATGTAGCGGCCATTGCGGCCATGAAGCGGGGAAAAAAATGGATTTCAAAGTGATACATAGTACGAATCGGCCAATACAGCACAGTATCGCGAAGTGTAGCGTTACCGGAGGTCCGGAGGACCCAAAAGCCACTATGTAGGGACCCAAAAACCACTACGTAGTGGCCGAAATGAAATCCTTGTCATAAACAGAAATTGTTGACATAGATTAGGAACGCTGTAGTCTTGGTAATCTGACATAAACAGAGCATCTCCCTCCTTTCTTGTGAACGTTGTTCTCTGTCTTCTTTTGGTTTAAATCTTTTTGGCTAGTTTGCTTCTGTATTCCAAGTATCCTCTCTTAGCAAAAGTAGCCATCTTAACGTATAGTTTATGCCCCTAATCGCTTCTCCATTCAGCATCCAAATAGCTCGAATAGCTTCCCATCTCGTGCTGATCAATCTAACGAATCCGAACTTCGCTTTCATTTTGAAAAAAGTAGTATTAGATTTGGAGTGAAAGGGAGTAATCATTGGAGGAAAAGTGGGGAAGTATTTCAAATAGAGATGAGATATAGAGATTTGCGATTGGAGTTTGTGCGAAGAGTAAAATCCTTAAAGTAAACTCACAAAATTGTGTAAATATACAGAGGTTGTTGGACTGGAGATTGTTCTTGTTTTCGGTAGTGAGTAAGTTGTGAAAAAAAAATTGTTGCAATCAAATTGTATTGTGTTTCCGGTAGTGAATAAATTGTTAAGAAATATTTAAATTATTTTCGATAGTGAATAAGTTGTAGATCGGTTTGTGAGTAAAGTTACTATAGCAAAAAAAATTTTTGTTAGACAAGTTGTTAGTTTGTGTGAACAACAAGCTAAAATGCTAAAATTTGTTAATTTATGTGAACGGCATGATAAAAAAGGCCTACGTTTTTTCCTCTAATCACTGCCAGAAACATTAGCTCACAGAATTGTGTAAATACATATGGCATTCAC
>BPLS01026657.1:26166-47822 GCA_019656275.1 Rhododendron kiyosumense
AGCACACCTGATCTAGATGAATCCAATAAAATGATGAGGTTTGGACCACCGAAGCTAAATGCAAGTGCACCTTGGGGCTACATATTTGAAGGCTTTAAAGCCCATTGCCAGAAGGTAGTTGGGCAATAACTTTTTCGAATGCAATCTCAATGCTGGAATCGACATAGATATTTATTAGAGCATCTCCAACCGACCAAGAAAACCTCAAATTTAAGTAAAAATGGCTAGTTCGATGAAACCCTAAATCACATACCCAGCAGCCTCAACAGGGACCTCGCTAATTTCTCCTCTCAGTAACTCGCAGGGTGTGGCAAGTTACTGTAGCCTCGCTTGTTACAATTCTCTCTCTCTCCCCCCTGCAGCCTAGGCAGTCCACGGCGTCATTGGAGAACAGCTCTAACATGTCGGCATCAGCATCATTGTCAGCGATCGTGGACAGCTCTGATCATGAACAGCTCTACCTCGTCGGTGTCTCCAATTGTCAAGAGCTCTACCTCAACGGGTCTCCGATCGTTGGCTCCTGCACCAAATTCTGATGGGTTTGATTCGGGTTTTCTATTTCTAGGTCTTTCGATTTTGGAGAGAGAAATTGAAAACCCAAAAACGGATTTCGTCCCTTTAATTTCTGATTTGGGTTTTCAAGTTTGTGGATTTGTGGATTTTCACTGTAGCAATATTTGTTTGATCTTGAAGAGGGATTTGTGGAATGAGCATAAGGAGTTTTGTTTTTTTCCTCTGCATAGCCAAAAAGCTTAGGATGTTGGGAAGCTCAAACATTTGGTGGCTAGCTAAAGTAGTTTATGACATATTTATCAAAAATGGCTAGCAACTACTAGAGATGCTCTTAGTATCTAGTTTAGATTTCAATTCATGTGATAGCCCTCTCTCTTTGAACCAAAAAACACATGTTAATTGAAAGATTCTTGTAATACGATTCTCTAACCACGTAAAGTTCAAAAAAATAGATTTTCAATAAAGATTGGATAAATAATTAAATATCAATACATGTTCATCATAGATAACGGTAGATCTTTAACAAATATCAATGCATTTTTTGTACATTATCTGTCATCCTTACTTACAGTCTCTCTCTCCTGTTCTCTTCATTTCCAAGATAAATTGTTTCGCAATAGCATTCATATCCAATATATAAGACTAAATTTTGCACAAATATGTGAAGTTCTTTTTTTTTTTTTTATCACCAAAAAATGTGGGAGGGAGCGACCAGCGTAGCAAACCCCTTAGACGTGACCATAGGATCTCCCTACCCTTCAGTGGAATGTTCGATTTGAGCCATAACTACCATCCGTGAGAACAAGCCGTCATCACAGCACCACCTAGGTATAAGATGGCTTAGACTCCACCCCATCATTGATGAGACTCAATCCCGAGTCTCCACTAAGGGGTGTGATGAGCTGAGCCATCCAAACTACCACCTTCGGTGGTTCTCTGTGAAGTTATTTGCCTTATAAATTGACTTGTGCACAAAAACTCTTCTCTCTAGAGTGTATAAAATTAGCCGTTCCCATCATTGTCCCATGCAGTTTGAAAAGGTAAGCTTTGTAGGCTCTGGAGTAGCTTGACCCATTTATTAGTCTTCGTTTTATGGTTACCACTATCCATTTGACACCTTCTTGTTTCTAGAAAAGTAGTATCTAAGAATTAATGTTTGATTGTCCCATTTCTCTTCAAAACTTGACGCTGGATTCACAATTCCCAAGAACGTAATAACCCACTCTTATCCTATCCCCTTGGTCCTCATAAATGGCAATGAAACTTTGGATGAAGGACAAAAAAGCAGAAGCCATCGCCGTTTCACTAATCATCGCCCTTACCATTTCCATTATCGTCGCCCGAATCTCCCTCGGCCTCTCCAAAACTTTCTACCTCATCACCGGAGCCAATGGGGCCGCAATCCTCGCCGTCATCGCAATCTACCTGCTCCAAAACCGGTACAACAGCCGGAGAAGACTCCTCGAAACCCAAATGGCTTCCGTATCGAAAGAGCTCCGAATCGAGTACAGTTTCCTAAGAAAAGTTGCCGGAGTCCCGACCAAATTCCGTCACAGGGAAATCGAGGTGGCCACGGATGGTTTCCGGTGTTTGGTGGGGAAAGGATCGTCCGGTTCGGTATTCAAGGGGATTCTAAATGATGGGACTCCAGTGGCCGTGAAACGAATCGAGGGCGAAGAGAGAGGCGAAAAGGAGTTCAGATCCGAGGTGGCGGCCATCGCTAGCGCCCAGCATGTTAACCTGGTCCGCCTCCTTGGATACTGTTGTGTTCCCACGGGCCCACGGTTTCTGGTTTACGATTTCGCATCCAACGGGTCCTTAGATAAGTGGATTTTCCCTCGAAAAGGAAAGGAAGAAATTTCCTCGCGAGGGGAAATCCAACACATTGGTGGGTGTTTGGAATGGAGTTTAAGGATTGGGGTTGCTATTGATGTGGCCAAGGCTCTTTCTTATTTACACCACAATTGTCGATCAAGGATTTTACACCTCGATGTCAAGCCTCAAAATATTCTACTGGATGAGAACTACCGCGGTCTTGTTTCAGATTTCGGACTATCTAAGCTTATGGGAAGAGATGAGAGCAGAGTTATGAGTTCGATTCGCGGTACTAATGGGTACTTAGCCCCAGAATGGCTATTACAACAAGGCATTTCAGAAAAATGCGACGTGTATAGCTATGGAATCATGCTTTTGGAGATCGTTGGCGGTGTGAGAAGTGTTCGCGTATTCGACAAGGCGAATAGAAACGACAAGTCAAAGAGAGAGTCTGGGTACTTTCCGAAGATTGCGAGCGAGAGATTGAGAGAAGGGAGGGTGATGGAAGTTGTGGATAGTAGGGTAGTAGAAAGGGGAGGGGTTGATGAGAGAGAGGTGAAGAGGCTGGTTTGCGTTGGGTTGTGGTGTATGCAGGAGGATGCTAGGATGAGGCCGAGCATGGCTGAAGTAGTGGAAATGCTGGAGCGGCGAGAGGAGGTGGAGGAGCCGCCGGAGTCCCCATTGTTCGTTGTCGATGTATTGTCTATAAATGAAGAGAACGTGAATCCGGGTCGTGGTAGGCATGGGAAAGCGACGTTGCCGGCGACTCCGGAGGATTGTAATGATTCCTCTTCAGCGTCGTGGTCTACTCTCATATCGGTTCTATCGGGCAGATGAACTGTCGTGGCCTACTCTCATATCGGTTCTATCAGGCAGATGAAATGTGGCTATCAGGCAGATGGAATGTGGCCTGGTAGAATCAAAGAATGTTTGAGATGATTGTCACCCACTTGTCTATTTGTTAAGTATGCTTTTCCATTTTTTTTTTTGTGCATTAGGGGGAAAGAAAAGAAAACCAAATGGGACTAGCTTAGTAAATGATTTATCGGTCCTGATCTTTTGTACTTCACATACAGTGTAAATTATCTCTTCTATCGATTGAAAATAATAAGGTAAGAAAAAAAAAAAGAGAATTTATTTCTTTGAATTGTTGAGAAAACTTGGGAGTTATTCGTATTCATTCCTATCATCATCACGATTAAAATAAAGCTAAACCAATATTGTTCTATCCGTTTTAACCATTGTAACCATTACTTAGATTAAAAAATTTCTTTTTGCTGTTCAAAAAAAAATTATAAATTTTGTAGCTGGATTTTCTATGGATTCCTCAATCTCGAACTTTCTTGTCAAAAGTTATTGCTGCTCATTCTGATGTTACGCACGGGCTGATTGAACAACACGCACACACAAACACAAAGAGAAAGAGAGAGCACACACGAGGTTTACGAGGTTCCCCAAACTTGGGTACGTCCCCGTAAAGCAGCAGCAGTGATTTCACAATTACGGAGAGGAAATTACAGGATTGAATCGCTTATTCTTCTCTGACTCGGCCCCATACCAGAACCCCAACCCCTCTCAGCCTCACCACTCTCTTCAAACTCTCTGATTTTGTTCCACTTTCTTGCACACGCAAAATACAGAGAGAATATAGCTAGTAATATTTATAGGCTTCAAACCTGCCTTCTACAGATTTCTACCATGATTTAATGATTATCAGTGGGTGCCAGTGGAGAGTTGAGCAATTAACGGTGTTCTACTAATGGGAAAATTCAAAAAAGCCCCTGAACTTTCTGACAATTTGCAAAAAAGCACCTGGACTTTCACTATTAACAAAAAAACACTTGAACTTTTCTGACAACCTGCAAAAAAACACCTGAACTTTCACTATTAACAAAAAAACACCTAAACTTAGCATTCCGTTAACAATTAGACCCCTACAGTCCAATTTTGTCAATTTGTAACAGATGGAGCTAACGGAAGGCTTTAACTTCTTTTTTTTTTTTTTTACTTTTACATTCAAAAATTACTTTTTACTCTTTCTTTCTTTATTGGTAAATATATGTGCAATAAAATTCTTTTTTTTCTTATTATTTATCGAAAATTACTTTAACCTTATTTTTTATTTTCAAATTTTACATCCCCCCACCCCCCGGCCTTTTTTTTCTTATTAGAATCGACTCCACACCACCAATTAACCCCACAACCAACCGCCAAAGCCTTAGCCACAATTTCAAAAATTCAAAAGTTCTTTTAACCTCCTCTTTGTAACCTTTTTGCTTTTTTTTTACTACTTTTACTTCCAAAAATTACTTTTAACTCATTCTTTTTTTAGTCATAAATAAATATGCAATAAAATTCTTTTTTCCTTATTCTTTTCCAAAAATTACTCACCCACATTTTTTAACTATTTAGGAAAATTATTTTAACACCCTCCTGCTTCCCCGCACCCCTCCCCGTTTTTTTTTTTTTGTTACTTTCAAATTTAACCCCACAACCAACTAATAGAGGAATTTTGGGTTTCTCCAAACTGGTCAAATTTAACCTCACAACCAACTGGTAGAAGAATTTTGGGTTTCTAATAATAAAAAAAAAAGGGATGGTGGGGTTGGGGGAAGGTAAAATTTGAAAATAAAAAATAAGGTTAAAGTAATTTTCAATAAATAATAAGAAAAAAAAGAACTTTATTGCATATATATATTTAACAATAAAAAAAAGAGTAAAAAGTAATTTTTGAATGTAAAAAGTAAAAAAAATAAAAAGTTAACGCCTTCCGTTAGCTCCATCCGTTACAAATTGACAAAATTGGACTGCAGGGGTCTAATTGTTAACGGAGTGCTAAGTTTAGGTGTTTTTTTGTTAATAGTGAAAGTTCAGGTGTTTTTTTTGCAAGTTGTCAGAAAAGTTCAGGTGTTTTTTTGTTAATAGTGAAAGTCCAGGTGCTTTTTTGCAAATTGTCAGAAAGTTCAGGGGCTTTTTTGAAATTTGCCCTCTACTAATTCAAATAAGTATTTATTTGACCTTATTTTTTGAATTAAAGGTGATGTATTGTAAGAGAATGACATGTCTCATAAAATAAAAAATAAGTACTTTAAAAAATAAGAACCTTAGCAGAATTGGTTGGCTTTCCCTCCATCTACCATCTTATTGTGAAAAATCATGTCGATCCTATCAATCAACAATTTAACAAAACACATTATAATTGATCGATTCTGATCAGTGTGTCAATATATTAGACAAATGTATTGGAAATCATGTTTGTTAATATCATTAAAATAATTTTTGACATGGGTAATATTTTCAATGAGTTCTAAAATGTGTACTTTTTTCTTTTCAATAAAATGCGCTCGGAAAGGCCACAAAAGATCAGGACCGATATCTCATTTTGGGATAAAAACAATCTGGATTAAAAAGTATTATTGGATTAAAAAGTATTATTGACGAAACTCGCTAAGGGTACATTGAGAGGGCAAAGTATCCCTATCCCATCAGAAATGGAACCCAAACCTAAGCCAAAACAAAAAGCAAAAGCTTTACACCGAAAGGAAAACGCCAAGAGAAATAAGACTACCCAATAAAACATTGGATACAGGAGCCAAACCTAAAGCCACCAGGAAACAAAATTACATCCATCAACCGCCTGATACCATCCAAGCATCTCCTGAAATCCTCCACCCAATAAGCCTTAATGTCATTTTTTGCTTTTGATCAAATCAGCTAATTGACTAGGCTCCATAGCAGTTACCAAATTTGAATCTAGTCCCACAAAAATTAAAACATGTACTTACAAGATAACCAACTCATTTAGATGCCCCAGTTCTTCACCTATAAGTTTCCCATACTTAAAGCTTGTTTCTCCATCACGTTTGGCTCCCTTTTCCTCCAAGATCCAAATATTGCAAGCAATGCTTCGAGATTTCCCGTGTCAAGAAACTTTGGGTTATTAGATGGATGCAGAAAAAGAAGCTACATAAACCATGAAGATGTATACAAATATCAAACTAAAAAACACGAGCACGGAGTGTATCGCCCTGAAAAAGAACCAAAATGCAGAACATGGTGATAACACCAGGTTTTAAAATTCTGTTTTTCAAATGGCTTGAATAAACAAAGAAACATTCCACTCGTGTATTTCTTCTATGAAACCTGACCAATCTAAAGCGCAAAAGTTAACAACTCATCAAGCATAAAAGAGGAAACATTCAGGACATTCCATCAAAACATGGTATCGCAAACTTGAACAATCCTCCAGACAGCTATTGACAAGCATTCCAAAACTGTTACTGATGCCCCAGTAATGGTTGGTCAAAATTCATGAGAATTTAGCAAGCATACATCCAACAACAGTGGCCCTATAGCTATCATTAGAACTAAAACTCATTCGTTACTAATTCATGCCCTCACACTGTAATGTCCACTCTGATTTGACGACTAACCAAAAGCCAACAAGAGAGGGAAAAAAGTATGGGAACTTAGTCGGATCGCCCCATCCATTCAGAACTTATGATTCCATCTAATACATCGATGGACATAGGCCTATTGCCCTCACAAACTTCGTTCTCCACCTCTGCTTCTAGCAACTTGGCCACCACCCTCCCACTCTTCGCCTCGGAATCCATGGCCTTATCGGCAACCTTATGGAAAGCATCTAACATAAAATCATAGCGACGCCATTCGGGCTTGCATTCCCAATTTGCATAGCTAACCTTCACCCTTGTGTAACTCCTCCTCACATTTTTGCTCCATCTTCGCAGAATGTACTTCTTTGGCACTTCATTTAACTTCTTTCTTGACCAAACCACGATGATATGCTTGCACACAATCCCCTTGGATTCAAACAACCGGCAAGTACAATTACTTTCTTTTGACTCCTCATTATAACGAACATGAAAAGTAACAGTTTTCAAAATTTCCTTCTCGCCGTATTTCATGTCTTCTTCAATCTCATATTCTGAAATACGATCATCTACTACCTTTACGGAACTCAAACTGCATACAATCTTACCAGCTACTTCATCTCGGAAATCCTTACATTTTGCAAATGTGTAAGCATCTAGAAATTGATTTTCAAAACCATAAGGAGACACATTCTTTACTCTTACATTGAAACAACGGGTGTCTTCCTCTTCTTCTTTTTGCACCTTCTTACGCAAGGCGTTCTCATATTTCTCCACAAATTCCTTCAACGTGGTATTAGAATGGATGTAGCCATCAAAGTAGGCATTCATGTTCTCGCTCTGTTGAGTTGCTGACATCCCCGCCCAAAAAACATCTTTCACAAATGCGGGAACCCATCGGTGCCTCTCCTCGTACAAACCACTAAGCCACTCGTTGCCCTCTAACTGATATTTATCGATAACATTGCCCCAATTTTCCTCAAATTCCTCTCGAGTCAATGAATTATACACAGCACTAAGGACACCAGATTTAATCCATTCATAAGCATTGTAACCCTTCAACTTTTCAGGAACCCTTTTCAACAAATGCCCCAAACACCAACGATGCCGTGCGTTTGGAAAAACTATACTTATTGCGTTTTGCATGGCCCGACATTGGTCGGTGACGATGGCGTTAGGAGAACACCCGGACATACAAGCAACAAATGTCTCGAACAACCACACAAATGAAGCCGTGTCCTCTCGAGATATTAATCCACATCCAAACAAGATCAACTGTCCATGATGATTTACACCAACGAAAGGAGCAAATGGCATATCGTACTTATTAACCAAGTAAGTGGTGTCAAATGTGACCACTTCCCCAAATTCCTTGAATACTTCTCTACTTCTTGCATCGGCCCAAAAGACATTCTTTAGCCGATTTTCTTCATCTAGATCCATGGCGTAAAAAAAGGCTTCATTGTCTGCTTTCATCTTAATAAAATACTTGTGCATTGCTTCTGCATCTCCTTCCTTGAGTTGTAAGCATCCCACATTACCAGTGTAATTCCTTGAATCTTTGCCATGCCCCCGTGCCTCAATCACACATGAGTTAATTGTCTTATTCATTCTTCTTCTGGCAGAGCAATTCAATTCAATTGTCCTTTTCGCATATGGTCGGATAACCCGATTGGACTTGAGATACCAAGCTCTGTTAGGGCACAATTCATGGTTATGCTTCAATTCAATTGAATTCAAAAGCCATTTTCCATCAGTTTGCAATGACAAATTCATCGATGCTTTACATTGGGTTTTCGATGTTGGAGGGGCTTTGAGTGGGTTGAGCGCCTTTGTCCTCGGCTTTCCACCTCGATGACAACAGTAGGTTATATTCGTCCTTTGTCCATTACGCTTGCTAGAAGTTCTTGTGACCACACCAAAACCTTGAACTTTTGCATATCTAGCATAATAGTCGCGACCATCATCTTCAAAATTAAAAGTCATACCAACCTTAGGTTCCGGTACCCCATCCAAATTCTGATCTTCCTCCAAGACCAAGTCCTTACAATCCATTGTTGAAATAATTTTGATATCACCGTCAATATCTGGTGATAGGTCTTGAATTTCCATGCTTCTACAACCAAGCAAATAATATAGAATATTAGACATGATAAGGTTTTAACTTGCTATACAAATGAGATCATGACCAATACAACAGTAAAAGAATAGTACAATCAACTCAATCCCATTTAATTTATGCTCTATGGGTATATATGCATTATTGAAACTCGATAGTAATATCAATTGTAACAATGTTGATTGGTTTGGTTTCTTTTTGGGACCACCAAAAACAAAGTCATGTGACCTTTTATTAAAAAATTCAGTAGAAAAAATCAACCAAACATAAGTTAAATGCTTTTAGTTAAAAAAAATTAGTGAGATACAACAACCAACTTTTAGTTAATTCAACCCCATTTGTTCCAATGCATGAAAATGACATTAAGAAAACACACCCCAATCACCCCTAAAATTTCTCAAAATAGATGATTCTATGGCACTAACTCACTGAATCATAAATAGGGCATTTATAAGAGTGGTTCAATTTTATAAACCTAAGCATTTATTAGCTAAACCATGGAATGGCTTTGTTTGGTTTGGGTTTTGAAGAAGGTTTTTTTGGGTAAAGAAAAAAAAACATCTTCCATGAAAATCACTAATATCCATTCATCATGTTTTCAATTGATTTTTATTCTTATTGTTCTTACGTATCTCTAAGATTATGACTTTCATATATACTTACAAA
The DNA here is from genome assembly GCA_019656275.1 of Rhododendron kiyosumense. Lineage (NCBI taxonomy): Eukaryota > Viridiplantae > Streptophyta > Magnoliopsida > Ericales > Ericaceae > Rhododendron > Rhododendron kiyosumense. The sequence goes on from BPLS01026657.1 coordinate 35,674, forward strand.
AATCAATGTAAATTTAGAGGAAGAAGAATCAGTTTCTAACCATTATATTAGTTCCTAGTCTATGTTTCATAGTGTTCTTGGAACTGAACCGGAGGAATTTTATGTACCTGCCATGATGATATGAACAAGAGATGTAATCTTAGGCTACCAATCAATTAAATCATCATTTTGCAGACCAAAAGTCTGTCAACACATTCGCAAAATCACAAAACATGTACTCGGCAAATCAAACATTGACTAAACCAAACAACTAAAACAGTCTCAAATTTAGCATTTTTCACAGAAGGCTATCAAACACAGATTAACCGAACATCAACATCTTTTTCTCTTTTTTTCGGATTGCAAGGGTTTTAAATAGCGGTAGAGGACTGTGTAGTAGTACCGGTACAGCCGTAGCAGCTGTGTAGCAGACAAAAAATTGGAAAATTGGATACATAAGCGGGAACCGGCCCATACGGGTCTGAATTTTGGGTAGCACTGGTATAGCGGAGGGTATCGGTTCAGAAGGTCCGAAAAACCGCAACGTAGCAGCCAGTTTTTGAAACTACTCCCGGGCCAGTTTGTGCACACCTTAGACAAATTCCTACAACCCCTCTAACAGCCATTTCACACGCTTATGCGTGGGGTGAGATGCCCCAACAGTTTCACACGGTTATGGGCGGGATTAAGGTGACCCCAACAGTTGCTGATAAGGAGAATCGAACATCAACATGCACGCAGAAAAATGGAAAACCAAAAAGCCCCAATTTCTTTTTGTCTTCAATTCGAAAATTAGAAACTGTACCAAAAAAAGCGTAACCTAAAATATGCAGAAAAGAAAGAGGAAGAAAAAGCACACGAAACCCATCTACGGTACCACCATAGATCCATATTTAAACATAGAGGGTTTACGTATATACCTGCAGATCGTCGATCATAAGAATAAGTCGTTCAACTACGCCTATTTCACTGATTAGGGCCTGATCGACGGTGGAGCGTTGCTAATTTAGGCCATGGATCCTTGCTATTATCCCAGAATCTGGGGTTTTTGTCGGTGGGGAGATGACAGAAGGTCGAAGTGTGGGGACTCTGGAGAGAGAGAGAGAGAAATGCAAAACCCACCCCTTTAATTGACAGGGTTATTTGGTCATTTCTCACGCTCTATTAACGGGGTTATAAGCCTCTTAACTTTTTTAGATAGGTGGAGCCTTGGAGGGGTGGAGGTGAGAGGTTTTTTAGATGAGGAGCGTTCAGTGATAAATGTTGATAGATGAGGGGGTGTCTGAGATACTTACCCGTAGATTTTTTCTTTTTCTTTGTGTTTTTTTTTTTCCAAGAGCTTACGCGGATCTCAATTAATTTCTTTTCTGATCCGATTAAAGGCAAGCATTCATGCCAAGACTCTGAAATTCACAAAAATAGTACTACTTTTTTACGGCATGACACCAAAAAACTACGGGTACTGTTACTCAAAGATTTTTTTCTATTCATAGAAAATGGATATTTTGGTCTTCAAGAACCAAATTTCTCTAGGGCTTTTACATGATTTTTTCAATTTGTATTTGCCTACGGTCTGTTAGTTCTGATGTGATATACATTACGAATATCTATTTTATAATTCATTTTTGTTGTTCGTTTGAAACAAACCTAACTAAACAAATTTTCTAATTGAGAAAACAATTTGAACAATTCCCCTAAGAAGAGTCTCACATAGAAAATAAATGAATAATTCATTTTTGTTGTTTATACTCCATTGTTACCCATGGTAAGCAGTATATATGTAATTGTTTGTGTGTGATTATATATTGCAAGTATTTATTGACACATACGAGGGTGACGATATCTAAAGGGAAAATTATGGCAAAAAAAGTGTTTTGATAATTAATGTCCATCAATAATAATTTTAACATAACAAATATCATTGACAAATATTAATTATCAAAATAAGTCATATGCCGTCATTCCCCATTTCCAAACCTAACGTGGATCCAAAACCGGTTTGGTGGAGAATAGACTGGATGCGAGCCTGGTCCGAGAGAGAGAGAGAGAGACCTAACGTTGCCATTGGAGTCTCCGACTTCCTCTGCCTCCCATCAGCTCAGGTGATTGTACTCGTAACCTAAACCCTAAATGCCCCTGTTCTTCAATTTTATTTCCTTCAATTCTCTCAGATCTTTTACCACACCACTCACGAGCTCATGATTTACCTATGTGTACAACAAGTCCATGAATGGGTTTTGTAATCTAATCATTCCTTCTGCTTTCAATGGGTAGTTTTGGGATGTTTGAAGACTAATTTGCGTCGAATTTTGGGGAGAGTGGTTGATTTAGAGAAATGGGTTTTTGATAGAATAATCCCCAACCTGGGTTTTTGCTTCATTGCAGGAACTCAATCACTGTGATTACCTCATCGGCTTTGCTCAAGTTTTTTGGGGGAGGGCTAATATGAGCTTGGGTGGTTCTTCTATGGGTTCTGGTTAGTTTGTTTCTGCTTCTCTCTGCATTCAATTGTTTGTTCGGGGGGGGGGGGGGTGGTGTGCGCGGGGTTTGGGGTTGTTAAATTACATTTATGTTTTGCTGCCAAGAAAAAATGCTGAATTTAAAAAGAAATGAGATTTTTAATTTTGGGTCTTGTTGTTTTAGTTATCTTGATTAGAATAATGCCATCTAGTTTATTTGAGCTTCAGTGCGTAAATAGCACCAAATTTTAATCAGAAAAGTAATGTAATCGAAGATTCAAAAGCTGCATGTCATGTGCTTCTTCTGGACTTGGAGCATCTCCAATGTGCCTGCTAAAGCCCACAAAATGGCAGCAACCCCTCTTTGTATTGCTCCAATGTCCACTCAAATTTGGACAAGGTTTGTCAATTTGCTAAATTTTTAATAGACGCGTCTCTCTCTGAGTAGGATGAAGAAATGCTATTTCTATTGGAACTTTTTTCAAAATTAAAGATGTTTCATTTCTTGCTTTAGAGCAAAGTTGCCAAAATTTGGCAATTGGGCACTGGTATGTGCTAACATGTGATAATTTGCTATGGCATATGGTTATAGGGGTTAGGAGTAGGAGATGCTCTTACTAGCAAAAAGTGGTTGGAGATTTAGTTTAATGGCTTATTTGCATGTTCCCGGCAGAAAAAACTGGGCTCAACCTTAAGTCATGGTTTTGCTTTAGCAAATTGAATTCCATTTCCATTTCAGGTAGTACAACAGTTAGAAGGGCATTTGAGTTTGGAAGGACCCATGTTGTTAGGCCTAAAGGAAAACACCAAGCCACTGTTGTCTGGCTTCATGGACTCGGTGATAATGGTGCCAGGTAATATTTGTATTTCTGCCACTGTGCCACATGTAGTCCGGAATAGTATAATTCGTTTTATTCAGAATTTCATGTGTAGTTTGGATATTTGGTTTCATTCCATATCTTTCACATTTATGGCTCATGTGCTGGTTTCTATATAGAAGTGGAGACTAGAGACAGGAGAATCGATTGTTCTTTCTTTCATTTTTTAGGTCCATACATGTTCCAAATGAAAAGAAAAATTCAAGCTTTATTTCTTACTTGGTGGTATAACGAAGGCAAGGGCAGTTTACCAATCACTAGTCTCAAATGTTTTATGATCTGCGCATGTGAGACAAATGTCCAACATATTATCATGTGATTATTATTAATAATGTTTTCAAATAAATAGCTCCAACTACAATATCGGGTCTAAATATTCATGGTTTGCAATTGTTTGATTGTTTGGTTCATTAGGAGAATACTACAACGAGATGTGATTTTTGGAAATGGTAGAAATTGTGTGCTGGAGAACTAGTTTGTTTCACAACAGTTTGTGCATTCTCAGACATGTACCACACATCTAGGAACATGGAAAAAAACAAATAAAATAGGAGATATGTCAATCTTAGTGCTACTCTGTTTCCAACTCCAACGGTTGTTTCCAAAAAGGAAAACTGGTAGTAGTAAGTTTCCATTCGCTCTGCTGTTGATATTTTGATGTGCAGTGGATTCTCTATGCCCAGCTGTGTAGTCCCAAGGATTTATGGATATGGTTTAAAAGTTTGGATCTTTTTATAGTGTTTTTATACAAACCTATTTAACTTTATACTTCTCAGAACTAAGTAACTACCAATTCTTCCAAATTGTTGTCGAAGCTGATGGTGTTCCTGGGTTTTAGTGTACCCTAGCCCAAAAATGTAAGGAATGATCCCATTCATGTGCATTTGATATAATGATATCTATTTGATGACTTTCTGTTGTGCATACCAATGCTCTGGACTATCAATGAAGGAAGTATGGTAATGTGCACATAAATTGATTTGGGTCTCTAGGCCTGCCCTCTCTGATGCCATTTGGCTTTGATTTGGGGGTATGGTTCTACAACAAAACGTCCCTGTAGCTTCTCGGTTCTTGGAGGTTTAGGGGGGCCACTGTTTTAGTGGTACTCTGAGAGCAGCCACTTTGTGCATATATTGCCAAAGGTTAGGTTTGTCTCCAATCATCCCCCGCCCATACCCCCAATGATTGGGGACTAGATGGGTTATGTTATGTTGTTGTTGTTGTATTTGATGACTTTCTGACAAATATTGAATTTGTGTTCGGTTGCCTTGGGGAATATAATGAACTTGTTCAATAATAATGGATGTCAATCTTTATTTCTTTTAAAACATTGCAATTGGGATTCAATCTTTATTTCGTGTTCTGTTTGTTCCTTTGTTCTTCTTGGCAGCTGGTCCCAACTGTTGGAGACACTTCCTCTTCCAAATGTAAGTATACTTGAGATCGTTTGCGTATACATGATACATCACACTAACATGAAGCCCTTGTCGGTAACTTTATTTTGAGAAGACGAATAGACACTTAGGTTTGTCAATGTTGTGCAGATTAAATGGATATGCCCAACTGCTCCTTCTCAACCAATATCTTTGTTTGGTGGTTTTCCTTCTACTGCTTGTAAGTTCACTTATTTTGACCAAACTTTTTTCTCCTATGGGTTCAACCTTGACTATTAACATAGAAATTAGTAACAGTGGTTAAAGTGCCGTAAAGGGATCAAGTATACAGTTTACTTTGAAGTTTTGCAGAATATAGATAATTTAAAAGGAGGAACAATTACTAAAATAACATACCATCTTCCTCTTCTTTTTTCCTTTCATCAATCGTCACAGAAGGAACATTCTTCATGCTATGTAGTGATATTATAGCTAATAATCTACTCATGTTTGGAACCGAAATTAGGGTTTGATGTAACAGAACTTTCGGAAAATGCTCAAGATGATTTAGAGGGTTTGGAAGCATCAGCCGCACATGTTGCTAGTTTGTTATCAACAGAGCCCACTGACAGTAAGTTATCTCTTCTGGCATCCTTTCATATGGTGTTCCCTTTGGGCCTGTTTGTTTGATCAAATATAGCCATAGGGAATCCAATTGGAGTGAATATCCAAGGGGACCACATATCCAGTGTTCTCGTTAAAATTTTTGTGCCTCAAATTACATAATTTCTAGAGGTGTAAACTAGGCTAGGCTGTCACGAACACAAATGTTGAGAAGTTGTCGCGGTACAAAACCAGGCAGTATGGGCTGGCACAACATAACAAAATATGGGCCGGCACAACACGACACAATATGGGCCAGCCAATATGAAACGAACAATTAGTTAAGCGAGGTTGGGTGGTCATTTTGAGGTATGTGGTATGGGCATAGGCATGATAAAGCATGAGCATGATGCCATGGTACAACATTAACAGTCTGACACGTGCAAGACAGGATCACAGGGGTGTTGTTTCAATTTATATACAAATGAGATTGACTCATTAAATTTAGTTAATTAATAATGGCATTTGTTTTTGTTACAATCAATTGTATAACTTGGATAGTTTTGAACCATTGGTTCTTTTACTTCATTATCATCTTGAGTGTATGATTAAGATACACAGTTCGAAAAGTGTTAAAAGGAATGTGCAAAACAAGGGGTTTTTATGTGAAATAATGAATATTTCATATTTATGATGTTTTTGTAGCTGTAAGAATCTGACTTTTCTTTTTTTTCTTGATTTTTTTGACATTTTTGGTTAGTTTTGGTAATTTTTGGCTTTACAAGTCTCAATGACACATGGGCATGGTACGACACAGGCATGAGAATAGGCATGACATGGATTATGGCTTGCCCAAGAGCCAGGCTGGGGCTAGAGTATTCTATTGTGACAAGGCACTGTTAATAAATAGGCTGGGCTAGGCACAACACAAAGCATGCTAGGCACGATTAATAAATGAGCTGGAACAGCACAAAAGGGCATATTTGACACTGCTAGACTTTGATATGATTAAACTTTGTGTGGTCTATGACAGTTAAGCTTGCAGTTGGAGGTTTCAGTATGGGTGCGGCAATATCTCTCTACTCTGCAACTTGCTTCGCTCTTGGAAAATACAATAATGGCAATCCCTACCCAGCTAATATAAGTGCAGCTGTTGGACTGAGCGGCTGGGTTCCATGCTCAAAGTTTGCTTTTATCAGATGATCCTCATCTTTAATGAGCACACTGCGCACAGAATTTCTTCTTGTTATTTATTGCATGTGCATAGTTATAAGTTGACTTCTTTTGTGCTCCAGGACATTGAATAGTAAGTTGGAAGGGAAAGATGAGGCTGCAAGGCGAGCTGCATCCTTGCCTATTCTGCTTTGCCATGGGAAAGGTACTCAAAATGTTTCCTAATATCTCCTTTGGGTAGGATGTAGTTTGTTAATCCTGTCGGCGTATTTTGGATAGAGCATCTGTCTTGTTCGGAGTGACGAATAGCTGTTGCAGCATGAATTAAGACATGAGTTAAGATTATACTGCCCACGTCCCACAATGTGTCCTTTTTTGTGGATTCCAACTTTTTAAGGCACATAAAATTAATGCTTAAAGTCAAATGAGTTTATTTATTTACATTTCTGCCCTTTGTTTTCCACTTTTGTCTATATTTGTATGTTTTGAAAAATTCAAAATTTTCTCGCGACTTTTCTAAGAGGGCTTGCATTTTGGAACATCCAAGAATGGAGAGGTCTAATAATGAGGATTGGAGGGAGCAATGAACACTTCAGGTCATTTAGATTTTGCTGGACCAGCCGGGACTGAATTAGTAGTTGTCCTAGTTTTCCTCGATGAGTTTTTCTTTCTAGAATTATCAGGTCGAAGGACTGATATTTTCATGTCTGTGGCGTGGCACATTTTAGCAAAGAATTGATGAATAAGTTAACTATTCCTTTCAACCATCTTGTTTGTAGATGAATAGCAAAGAATATACTCATTTTTTCGTTTGTTGTTGCTTTCCAAGAGCTCCATCAAGCTTTGCCTATGGTAAGTGCTGGTTTATTTGCTACATGCACTGTTTATTTTCGTACTCTCTTTTTCAGGCGATGATGTGGTTCCTTTTAAATTTGGTGAGAGATCTGCAAAGGCCTTAAGTTCATCTGGATTTCGAGATGTGACATTCAAAGTCTATAATGGGTGAGTAGTTTTGGTATTTGCCGAAAAAAAACTGCCTTTCAGAAATTTGGTACTCCCTCCGTCCCGGTTTGTTTGTCTTATTGTCGAAAACCGTATCTTTCAAAAATATACTTATATCTTACATTTTATAATATTTTTTTTATTTTGAAGATTTTGTATAATAAAACTAATTGAGATCTATCAAACAAGATCCATATTGCATATTAAAAACATTACGAATTGAAAGTTATAGCCAATTTTTTGAGAGGTCAAACGCTCTCAAAAAGTCAAAAAGGGGACAAACAAACCGGGACGGAGGGAGTATAATTTATAATTAGCTTTGATTGTTTCCTCCAAACTCTGCAGGCTCGGCCACTATACGACTCCTGAAGAGATGGATGATCTATGCACTTGGTTTAATTCAAAGTTGGGACTTGAAGGGTGTTCGTAATTTGGCAGAATATGAAGACAAGAATAGTTGGGGGGGAAATATTAGAAGGCTGCAACCGCGATGTTCTAGATGTGAGCTACATGTTACATTGAATCACCAATCTGAAATTCCCTGTTTATGATTTTTATGTTCGCCTTGTTGGCTGATTATATCTTTGGACCTTTTGTACTGGTGGAGCCGATGATTGTCTGTGACGTCATTTGTCAAGATGCACTTGGACGTTTTTATGGGCCATTCAATTTGAATGCAAATTGAATGCAAATGGCGGAACGTAGCAAAATATGCATGTGATTTTCTGCAGTTGGACGTTTCTATGGGCATGTGTTCTGGTCTGAGATTGTTCTCTAGTTGCTGAACATGGGTAGAAAAGATTTAAAGATCTGAAAAGCTATGACCAATTTCAAAGATCACTGGGTCTGCGGTCAAGGCTTTAAACTCGTTCAATGTATTCCCACGCATGTGGCCCGAAGTATCAAACAGCATGACGGAATTATTCTAACCATAAAATTACATGCAGTCCAAAACAAAGAGTCATTCTGTAATGAGGGTTACTTCTCTGGAATAATAAGATCTTCATTAGTGGTAAATTAAGATTACAAGAATTTCAAGATACTACATAGCATAACCACAGTCATCAGAGCAAGGGTAACAAGACAAACTAGCAGAAACCTTAACCTAGATGATTGTCACGCAACCGCAAAACAAACAACTTGAAACAAAGACTCCAATGGAATAGCCAATGGAGATGTCATTTCCAATTGCTCAAAGCATGGTACAAAATTTCTACATCATCAATACAACCAACTTCCTTCCATCTCTAGATCCTTCACTCCCGGATTCCCGCCTGAATTATATAAAGACGCAAAAAGTGGAAAAGGAAATGGAATACGTTACAGTGAAGTGACCTAACAACAATCCATACAAGCCATGAGAGAGGAGGATTTGCAACTTTGCTATGAAAGACCGGCGAAGGAAGAATTCCCCCCTTCCACCCATTCGAAACATCAATTTCCCGAAGGACGAATAATATCACCTTTGGATCTCTCCTTAATAAATGTAACATCTGAGTTACCAGCAGAAGGTGACAGGAGGCCCTTATCTTGATCTTCATCGCTTTCTGCTGCTGACTCGTGGGTCGCAGAGGACGAAGACTCAGACCCATCTTCTTCTACGCATGATAAGAGGAGAAAAAAGAAAGAAGATAAAGAAATATAAGGATGGGATGATCGGTCCAGGGACACAAAATTCAGGCAAATAAAAAACCCCACCGCCCAAAAAAAAACCCCCACAAACCTGTACATGTATGGTACTCGGGCAGCTCTTTAACAGTAGTTACTTGAAGGCTTTCAGGGAGCAAACAACTGCATAAAGCCCCTGAAATTAGGAAGAAAACACCTTTTTTTTAAAATTCATATCAAGTTTTAAGGTTTGCAAGTTATGTGACGATGACATTGGCATAAGAAAGTAGATTGTCGTCTATGCCACACGGACTCGCTTATGAGTATTGTGGGCATGTGTCCAGCCTAGGACCTCCCTAAACCCTTGATCTTAGGATATGGGCCTATGTATCCAAGTATCCTAAAGTTGGATACGGATACACGGATACACTCCCAACATAAAAATCTACTGTATGAAGTACAACATTTTCCTGGTAATATAGTTGCCATTGCGTGGGATTTTAAGTGATATAAAAGAAGATTTCTATCTCAGATCCATGTGAGGGAGTCAGGGACCAATTTGTTTTCCGATTTAATCAAATGTGATCTTCCTTTTGATCAAACATTGTAAAGCAAAAAAAATCGAAGGGTCCAATCCAGATACCGGTGTCGGCACTTATCCCAATACCCTTATCGAGAGACTAGTACTGATCCAATCTACCTCATAGGTGTGGAACATAAAGACAGTTGGCATATGCAGAAATCCACTTCAAACCTTTTTCTCCTTTCTGTGCAAGGAAAGAACATAACAGTAATTTCTACCTAAAAGATACTGACTTAAAAGCCAGCCGTCCTCTGGTTTGGGTCATGAGCTATGCTGTTGTCTTGATCCAATTAAAAAGGCATGATCTAAAATTCTAAATGCATTCCAATTACCAGAGATCTCCCCAAGAAGAAGTTTTTTTTTTCTTTTTTCTCAGAAATTATTAACATGAACCTTCATGTATAAATCTCAAGTTTTGAAACTTGAAACCTAATACCCCATAGATAGTTAGAACTGGATAGGAACAATACCCAATTTAAGTGGAATGGTTTGTAGGGTACCATATTCCATGGCTGTGTTATCATTTTACTAAACTTGAAACGGAAGAAGTACATGAAAAGAAACATTATTTGGTGGGCAAAACTCAACATACCTAGCCGGGCAAGCCTATTTACCCACCCAGGGATGTGTTTGCCAGTCAGTCTCCACGCAATGTCGTCTGTAAAATGGTTGCAATTCTTGGAGATGAGGTGATAGGTATTCCCATGATACTCGGAGGCCATTGTCTCAATAAATGTCCTAAATTCAGATGGAGGCATATTTATATGACCAAGTGAAATGGAACGTTTGAAGCTGAAACCAGGGCAGGTTTTAGGTTCCACCTCAAATACTCCACTAATGGGGAAGTCATGGGCTCCAAAGCCATATTCCATTCCATGGACTGAAAAAATAGGTTGCAGAAACATCAGCTGGATTACGAGAAATACTTGGCATGAGCTTAATTTGTGAAGGAAAGAAAAAGAAAACGGTGACATTAAGAAAATATGAAAACCACCCTCATACAGAATCATGGGTTTTGATTTGCTACTGCCAATTACTCCAGAGATCGGCAATAAACTAGAATTAGTGAATTAACCAACTAATCTACCAAATCAACCATGCAAACCTAATTCTACTATTTTCTAACACAATTAAACCTATCCACAAGTAATTGCAAGGAATCAATACTCAATGAGTGCACGACGACACAAGCCATCAACACAAACATATACACATGGAAAACCTCAAATCAAGAGAGAAACAAGAATTACCACAATTTCCGTTACAAGAGATCTTACAACCAGTCCGTGATTCCACACAATTAATCTTTATCTAAGCTTCCCTTCCTGAGTCAACATTTGCCGGCTCTCATGCTTGGTAGACCTCGCAAATTCTCAAGCTCTCACACCTCTAAAACTGAACCAAGGACTTTAAATAATGTCATCTCGAATTCTTAAGCATGACCCTCACTTTGGAATCACCCTTAGGTTCTCCAAAGGCCTTGATATCTCAAGGAATGGTCTTTAATCTGATATAGAAAGATGAATCTACTCCTGGAGATCATCTATAACCCTCGGGTCCATAGATCTAAGAAAACCTCCAAGCACAAGGAATGAATCTCTGTCTAGGCTCGGCTTTTTTACCTTTTTGGTCCCCAAAGTATCAGCGAACTGCCAATTTCGTCCCCAATATAAACATTTAACCAATTTCATCCCCAATGTTTAAAATGTGTGTCAAAATGGTCCCTAACCCTAATGCCGTTAAATCTTTCCGTCCATACGGGTGGGCTTTCTTGGTATTTCACATATATTCATCTTCTTCAAACCTCAAACCTTAATCCTCACCCTCTCCGACTTTCTCCCATCCCCGGCCATCACTGCCGGTCCTCCCACCAAAGTACATCACTTGTATTTCTAATTTCCCATTATGGTAACATCATGAATTTTATAAGGGACTTTAAGCAAAAACCACAACACAGACCATACAGAACAAGAAAACAAAAACTTCATATACAAATAACAGTGCTTATGTCAAAACTTGTATCAGTGCAAATTGAGATGGAACTTGTGAAGCAGGGTCTGTATATTTTTTAAAATCGCTAGGTTGTTGCTCAAATACTCTTTGGACCTCTGCACCCTCTCCCTCATTTCACCCATGCCCGTCGACCCCACCTCCTCCAGCCCATCCAAACACATCTCTTCACATGTCATCGCCGCACTAATCCAGCGTCCACGTCCTCAATCTTCACCTCATCCAAAACCCTCTCCCCCGGTCCCACCTCCACCGCCCTCACCAAGTCCCCTCACCAACCCGCCGCATCACTAAACAAACTATTGCAGTCCCAGCGCCGACTCTGATCAAGCATCGTTTATCTTCGAAATCTGGGTTTGGGGAAGGGAAGTGAGGTTTTTGAGATCGTAGAGGGAGGTTTTAAGAGAGAGAGTGAAGATGAGTTCTGGATCGGTTAGGGCTAGGGAGGAGTTGTTGATGGAGGTGAAGCATAGAGTGTGTG
>BPLS01026657.1:48222-64675 GCA_019656275.1 Rhododendron kiyosumense
GGGGGGGGGGGGGGGGTGGGGAAGAGCAGACGGCGGTGACGGAATCGGTTGGCTCGGTGGTGGACTCATGGATGAGGGTTAAAGAGATCGCGGCGGCGATATTGAGAGGGTTGAGGGTTACAGAGAGGGGGTTTGTGGGTGGTCGTGGTTGAGGGGTGGTTTTCGTTGTTAGGGTTTGGTAATTAGTTGTAGCCTTAGAAGATTTTGATTGAGTTTCTGTGTGTCTGTGTGTTCTTGTGGAGGGAGGAGAAAATTGAGATTTGAGGAGAAAATGTTAGACATACTACCGGCCAACTTGAAATACCAATAATGCCCTCCTTTTTGACAGAAACACTAAACGGCGTTAGGATTAGGGACCATTTAGACACACATTTTAAACATTGGGGACGAAATTGGTTAAATGTTTACTTTGGGGACGAAATTGGCAGCTCGCTAATACTTTGGGGACCAAAAAGGTAAAAAACACGTCTAGGCTCCTTGTAGGATGATTTGGGATGGTTTCATGCCTTCAGGATAACTTACGACACTCAGGTTAGGTCTTAGGTCAGAAATGAAGAACATCAGTATGCAAAATTCTAACTCTGCACAGATGCTGTGAGATCCAACCAGGACTTTGGTTTCTTCTCTTCCTTTTATCCACTCCCCAAGAGATACAACCAAACTAAATGAAGAGCAGAATTGATTTTTTGCTTGATTCACCGGCACGGTCAAGTGAATGTCACTGTTGTCACATGATATCTTCCCAAAATGCATCATCAAACCATATTGCCAAGAAAGCATGGTTCTAGTTATGCAATTACAAAACAATTTATGTGGACCCTAAACTCTGCACCATGCAGTACCAGAAAATTTAAAGAATCAAATATTAGGTTCAGTGATGCAGTGAACTTGATCAAGGCATGGTACCAATCAAACATGTGTGTTCCTCTAGTAAGTTCTGTGTGTTCCTCTACGGAAAATTTTTGGGCTTAGGGTGTAGGCCAGCAGTATATCCAAACTAAAGTTGGCAATGGGCTCTCAACATTTCTCTGTCTAGACAATTGACACAATTTGGGGCCTTTGTTTCAGAAATTTGGGGACAGGGCGACCTCCAATTTTGGCAGATCTCTTAATGCCAACATTGCCAAGTTGTGTTCTATAATTCACAAATCACAATGTTGGATGGAGGTGGCGAAGGAGTAGGAGTACTCTTATCCGAGAAATCATTGCTAATACTGATTGTGGTCTCTCGCCTGATGTATCCGGGGATGATGAAGTTGTGTGGAATTTGACTCCAAATGGTAGTTATTCAGCTAAGTCTGCTTGGACGGCTCTTAGATCTCTGGCCCCTGAAGTGGATTGGGCCAAAATGGTGTGACCTAGATGGAATGCTCCTCGCTGGTCCTTCATTCAGTGGGTGGCCATCTTGGGCAGATTATCAACTAAGGACAGCTTGATGGATTGGGGCATCACCAACTAAGAAGCACGGACATGTCTACCGGCCTCACGTATCCGTGCCCGACACGTGTCGGTCACGGACACGAAACGACACTCTCCGGACACGTATTCGACATGCCTAAATACTTGTCTAATGATTTTATTATATTTCTTTCAGTTAGACACATTGAGGACACTCTAGGACGTGTTGGCAACACTCTTTGAACATGCTAAGGACACATTAAAGGATATATTAAAATGCCTCTGACGTTTATATGAAATCATAACATACCTCTATAGTACAAATACAAATACACTTTACATTTGATGTGTCCCCGACATATCCGTGTCCTAATTTTGGAGAAATGACGTGTCCTTGTCGTGTAGTGTCTGTATCTTGTATCTGTATCCGTGCTTCTTAGATCACCAATGATAGGGCTTGTGTTTTTTGTTTTGGAGGTATGGCATCTCATAGCCATCTGTTTTTTGAATGTCAATGTGTGGCTATGGTTTGGACTGGTATATGGACTAAATGTGGTAGACATGGTGGCATTTTGGATCTGTTGACAGAGATTCAATGGGGCATCCAGCATTGTTCCAAGTCTGTGCAATCTGTGGCCTTCCAATTGAGTTTGGCTGCTTCTGTGTACTAACTTTGGAGGGAGAGGAATTATAAGAATTTTTGCCAGATTGGAGAGGATTCTTCTGCCCTTGGGAAAAGAATTGAGGATGAAATCAAAGCTAGTATGTGCTCCAGGAGGAAAGTGCTGAAGTTAATGTCTCTATCTGCCAGGAATGGGGATTCTTTCTAGTGTTTTCCATTACATTAGTTAGGCTGCTTAGATTATTTGGCAGTTTGTTTCTTTGTTCCATTTTATTTGTTGTAGGTTGCTGGTTGTTGTATGTTAGAACTTGTGGGTCATATGTTAATATGAAGAGATACTAAGAAGTTCTAGAAAGAGGCCAATTGCCGGAGCGGAGTGATAGCAACTGGCCCATCACTGATGATCCAATGGAGTGGACTAGGCCGAAGGCCCGTGGGTTGGCGGGTGTTGGGGGCTACTCCCCCCACGGTACGGTACGGATTATATGGGTATTTTGGGAAAAAGACCATGTACCAAGATTAGGGTTAGAATAGAGCGGAATATAAATACTCTATATGTAAAAACCCTATTGTAGTGATAATAAGAAGAAGAAGAAAAAACGACGGCCGCTCTCGCTCCTGTGGACGTACCAGGTTTTGGGGAACCACGCAATTCTGTGTGTTGATTTCTTTACTGTTTTTCGTATTCATATTTCTTGTGCGTGTGATTCTGTTCAACACTGTAAGCTTTGTATAGTTTAGCGGCCAAGTGGTAGGGCGTTGGGTTTTACTTTTGTCCAAGGCTATTCCCTTGGATTTTTGGGGCTTGGTCCCTCTAAAAATCATTTTGTTCCAAAAAAAACTTCAAAATTACCTAGGTTGGATAGTCAAGTTGATAATTTTTCAAACTCGGAAAAAGGAAAAAAGAATCTTGTTACGAAAAAGCAGTTTTGTCTTTTGTACGGATACTTCATCTAATTCACTCAGGCCTCAGCTCTTCCCAAGAAAGTTGTAGGGAAACAAAGTGTATCTTCCTTCCGAAGCTTTCTATCATCTGACATTGGCTGGTGAAAAAAATCAACTAGGCAAGGCCAATATCACTTGAGACACTGTTATTCAACAGCTTAAGAGGGCTTAATGTTTTGTGCAATTGCTGAATGGAACCAAGCTAAGCCGATGTGGCAAGTTTGGCATACATAAGTAGAAAGACAGTATACGAGGGTTGGTGGATTGTAATCCGTACTTCTTCTTTCTTCGAGATCATGAACAGTTCCTAGGTAATGGAGATCCTAAAGGCCACCCTGTACACAGATCAGGAGATTAAATTAGCAGACATATTATTTGGTCAAGCCTAATTTGCTGGAGGGGCCGAGGCATTGTTGCATATAGCAGGATGTGCTCTCAAGGAAACCCCCTTATTGAGCTTAAGAAGATTCTATTCTCCATTCTCATATCGAAGATATTCAGGTGGCAACACAATGGGGTTTCTGCTTTCCAGTAGAACAAATTACTGAGATGGTTATGGGTGGGATAAAAAAACTATAGCATCTGAGTCAAAGAAGTTTTGTGCTCCACTTATCGTTGGATGATGAACTAATAGGTCGTAATTCTAAAGTTTGTAATTGATTAATGACATTT
This sequence comes from Rhododendron kiyosumense, assembly GCA_019656275.1. NCBI lineage: Eukaryota > Viridiplantae > Streptophyta > Magnoliopsida > Ericales > Ericaceae > Rhododendron > Rhododendron kiyosumense. The sequence goes on from BPLS01026657.1 coordinate 51,860, forward strand.
GCTCCTTATCATCCCAGAGAGTAATTGAGAAGAATTCTCACACATTCTATCTTCTCACTCAAATCTTATTCTGCATATATACAGAAGTGAGTAAAGTCATAAACTTGTCAAAATAGGAGCCATTTCTAACCTTAAACACTGCAAAAAAAATTCCGCAGCAGTGGAAATACTCAAAAAATCAAACCCCACAGGAAATTTAAGGAGGAGAAATACTGACATTTTCATTCTATAAATTCAAATCTAAGATCAAGCAACCACATGAAACAAAATTAACAACCCAAAAGAGCTCCAATCCGATAACTACCAACACTAATGTTAATGCCCTTTTTAGGTTAGTATCATAAGAAAGAACTTTAGGAATCTTCTGGAACTTTGATCTTTTTTTTCGAGTTACTCTTCCTACTCTAACCTCTAACTGAATTCGCTTCGCTATCGCTCATGACTTGTATGATATCTTATCTATACGCAATTTCTTCTTCGCTTGCTCAGTTCGATTATTACCATTTGTCTCTACGACTCTACCTATTGGTATAGGTTGCAGCTGACAAGTGGGTGTGGAAGAATCCCAAAGCAGGACCCACCATAAGTTTCCCAACTAAATCAAACTCAATTCATATTGACATTGGAAGTTAATGAAACCAAATCTGCATCGAACAAGTTCCATTTCTAGCTTTGCTCCAGAAACTACATGAAATTAGGGTCTTGCTTGCCTAGTAGGTGGAGGATAATATGCAAACAATGCCAAACAAGTTTGGATTTTAATACATATCTCTCAGATATTATTGCACATTCACAGATACCAGTACGCTTTTCTCGGATATTGATGCACATTTTATATTTTATCCTCCGCTGTTAGGGTTGAGATTAGCATTATCCCAGTAGAAACCACCCATCAAAAAAACAAACAAACAAACAAGGGAAATCATCGCAAGGAACATAAAACCAACTGGCATTTTAAAGAATGAACAAATGCAATCTGAAGATCAAGCAACTTAGGGAAACAAATCAAGATCAAGGAAACCATGAACAATAATAACCACCCGAAAGAACACCATCGTGGAAAAGACAGAAGAAATTTTCCCAAAAGTTCAATTAAAACCCAATTCACATCCTTCTTGTGGCGTTCACATATGGGATCAAAATCAAAGATTAGGAGGAAGAGATAATCTTTACCTTCAATACCCGAATGGAAGATTCCAAAACCGAACCAGACGGTGTATTTGTTGAGAGGGGTGAGGTCGTAGACGTTAAGAACAACTTGGGTCTCGTTATGTTCGGTGGTCCCACCACCACCGCCACCATTTTCGGAGTTCGAGGAGGTCTCTGCCCCCATCGGAGAATTTAGTTTTGATTTTTTTTTCCTTGGGGAGAGAGGTTGTCGTGGAGACGTGGGGATTTTGGCTACACGGGGATTTCCTTGTCATTCCATTTTCTCCGGAAATAAACGACCACCCTGTTGGATCTCTCTCTCTCTCCTACCAGAGGAGAAAAGGACGTCCGTCGTCGTTTGTTTTGTGCAAAAGTGTACTTCTGAAAGAAAGGGGCAAAAGTGTAATATGCAAAAGAGGAATGCTAGATACAAAGAAAATAAGCAAAGAAATGACCCTTAAAGTGTACATGAACGGCCAAGATTCACTGTGCAGTGCATCTGAACCGTTCATGTACACTTTAAGGGTCGTTTCTTTATTAGTATACGAACACGTAGCCGTATGAATGCCAATTGGCAAACTCCGGTTTGTGGGAGTAATTATCTATAGTTGACCTTTTAAGTACTCCATCCATCCGTCAAGATTTAATAGTCCTTCTGAAAGTTCGTGTTATTTTTCAATCAATTATATCGTGTAATTTATAATATTTTATGTAATTTGAGAATATTGTCTTATAGAACTAATTGAGATTTATTAAACAAGATCCATATTTGATATAAAATTTATTACTAATTTAAAGATATAACTCATTTTTTATCCGATTAGAATTGAACGAGAAACTATTAAATTCGGACGGAATGAGTAGAATATTCAGTCAACTGACCTAAGAGACGGTGGTTTATTCTATGGCTATGTTAGAGCATCTCCAACTCTTGACTTTAAATTGGAGATGTCAATTTTATTTTATTTTGAAGTCTTATGTGGCATTATAACATCTCCAATTTAATATTGAAGTCTTCTCTCCAACTTTTATGTCAAATTCTATTTATTTGACATCAAACTATTCTTCTTCAACTATGAATACCAACCCTTATGTCAAACTTTGGAAAGAAAAGAAAATTTCAAATCTAGCCAACTTTTGAAATTTGGCATTTGTGTCCATGCCTGTCAAAATTGACATGTGAAGGCTTGCCTTCAAATCCACGTATATTGGGCATCAAAGAAGGCAATTAGATTGGATTAAATTTTGGTGTCAATTTTTACCGTTAAAATGAGCATCTCCCATTGAAGATGGTCTTAGCGGTTTGAATCCGTTTATCGTCAACTCCTAAACTTAGTTGATACAAAGCTAGTATATATTATAGCACCCATTTTTCAAATTTGTCAGTTCAATTTTATGATTTTATCATTTATGACTGTTGATAAGATTCATTTATTTAACAGTAGGCCTGTCAATGGGTCAGACCCGATAAGATTCAAATCCGATCCGAACCCCATAAGACTCGAATCCAATAGTGGTAATCCAAATAATCCGGATCCGATCCGAAATCCGAATCTAATTTAAAAACCTTTTTACTTCAAAAATTTTAGCAAAAAATACAATTTATTTTTCAAAAAAAAATATTTTCCAAAAAAAAATTTTAAATAAAAATACAACTTCTAAAACATTTTTTTTCAAAATAAAAAATTTACAGTTTTTTTTTTTTAAAATCGAAAAAAATTAGAAATAAAAATGGTTCGGATCGGATTAATAACGGATCCGATCCGATCCGTATTTGGATTACCGAATTCAGATTATCGAATCAACGTTATCGAATTCAGATCGAATCCTATCCATTGACAGACCTATTTAACAGCAGGTCCCCGCCTCTAAGCTTCCCTCCTTGATACGAGTGGGTTTTCTCCAATGCAATAAACATATAGAACGAGGATGGCATTTGCGCCCCCATCCCATTTTACCCAAACCTAAACCCGCTCTGATTATGGTTACAAATAGTTTTGTTCTTATATATCTATGTGAAATTCCATTTGTATCAGTATAACAAGAGCAAAATACAAATATATTATTCTGTTTTCCTTTCTTTGTTGGAACCCTTATTTGTTCTCTCTCTTAGTCTTTTTAACCCCATCATTCATTATTATTTTATTTTCTTGTCAAAACTTTTGTCAAGAGAACAATGTTAGTTAACTATAATAGTGAATAATGACTCGATTATTTCCCGACTCCGCCATCTTCCTAATATTTCCTGCTTTGAGCCCATCCCGATAAAGAATGGGACAAGGACGAGGGACTATAAATTTGATTTCCAACCCACCCGCTATTGACACCAATACACATGGAACGTCAAACAATATTAAATGCATCTATGTTTGAATATGAATCCATCACTTTACAAAGGAAGCGATGTTGATTAGACGGTTTGAAATATATTTACAAATATATGTCAATGTTCGAATATGTGTACGAGGAAAGATTATTACTACTCTTCCAATGGACAACCAATCTTCAGCAGCATAATTTAGTAATCATCTCCAATGGATTGTAGATGCAAACTCAAATCCATTAGTCAATACCACTTAAAGAAATTTCTCTCTGTGTCTCTCCTGTGCAGTATAGTTCCCAGCCATAGCCAGTTCAAATACTGCCGATACAAAGGGAAAAAAACATTATACTACTCCAAAGTTAAAAAATATGGACACATCTACCGTCGTCACACATTCAAGTATGATAAGCTAAGCTATACGAACAAGTCTACCGGCGTCATGTATCCAAGTTTGAAAAACTAAGAACTGCGAACACATCTACGAGCTGTCTCAATGTCTCATGTTACATGTATCCACATTCGACAAGTTAAGAAGCACGAACACTTCTACTAGTCTCATGTATCCATATTTGTATATGAGATATATCAAAACAACATAATACTCTATATCAGATATCACGCCACCGGTAATACCTATGAGAACGTTGAGGATATATCAAGAAGATAAATGCAGGGATTAAATTAGGTTTGAAGTAAAAAGGTCAATTGCCAAACTCAACCGTTCAAGAATACCATATAACAACTCTTGTTTCGTATTGTTACAATGTTAATACTAAAGCTTTGGCACCAACAAAAACAATTTTGGCATTATCATTTTTGCAATTTGTATTTTTTATAATTGGACAAAAGATTTAAACTTTTATATGAACTCCTAACATACATCAATAATGAAATTATATTTTATATTTGACATAAATGTGTCCGTGTCCTAATTTTTGAAAAAAAGACAGGTTCACATGTCCGTGTCGGCTCTGTTCCGTGCTTCATAGATCCAAAATCATCCCAAGTATCTGGAACCAAACACTGCCTTTCTATTGCATATTGACATCCATGCAGATAATTTTCCAATGTATACAATTCAAAGAGGAATTCATAATTATTTGCACCACCTCAAAGCGATACCAACAAAAGACACAAGACTGTAAAATTAGTCATGTAGGAAATTAAATAAAAATTCGAGTTTCTCCGGTACACAATACATTCTGCAACTCCAAGCGACAACTGTTCCACACACTCGGGGAACAGAGCACAAAGTTTTAAGGAAATAAATTCCAAATGTATTCACAATCCAAATAGAAATTCATATGTATTTGCATAACCTGCAAGTGAAGCAAAGGAATGTATAATTACCAAGGTAAAAATAAACTTAATTTGAGATCACTGGTACGCGACTCCAAGCAATAACTGTTCCACACGCGGTTTTACAGAGCAACGTTTCAAGCAAGCAACTTGCACTTCTTTCCTCTCTTCCCACCTGAAACACCACAAGAGAGGAAAAGAGAAGTTAAAAGCCTCCTAAAAGACCACCACCAAAGAACAACTCAACTATAACCCCTTCTGAATGCATGTACACATCGGTATCAGTCACCCCTCACTCAGAAAAGAGTGAAATCCATGTCGGATATATTAACTGGGGCATTCACCAAGCAAACTTCTTTTGTAAACTTCTTTAGTAGATTTGAATTATCTTGAAAAATGCATAGAACTCCTAATATTAAGCATGAAACGCCCCAGACTGGCAATTGAAATATTTCTCTTTCTTGCAAAACCCTGTTTATGATTGTTTTAACCAAAAGACAGGTTTCTTTTGAGTACTCACAGATTGAAATATCGGAACTAAATCATCACAAATCACAATCACGGCTCATTATCAGGTGTCGTTCTTCGCCTGACCCGGCGCCTCTGAGAACCCGATCCACCATCTGAATTCTCATTATCATCATTTCGGGAAACGGATCCATTTTCCCCATCATGGGTCTCACCCCAAAGTCTGGTTGATCTCCGTCTAACAGTCACTTGTGCTCTTCGTGACGTACCTGACCACCCACTACTTCTACTCCTTGAACTATTACTCGGTCGGAAAACCCTAATGAGCAAAAACACGGTAAGCCATCCTCCTTCGTCAAAAGGCAAAACGCTGTCCTCCTCCTCACTCCTTTCCTCACCAATAGAAGATTGGAGTGTGCTAATCAAATCCCCAAGATCCCTTTGCCGCTCCAACCTCCTCCAGCTCCGCTGCCTCTCTGGGTCTGCCTCTGATGGCCGCACAGAAGGGTGCTCAAGCCTTGCATGCTTCCTTAGATCTTTGTATGTCCCATTGAAATCACATGCCTCACTAGCGCAGCTTCTTGATTTTGCATCCATGAAAAGGCGGGCAGAGTCTACTACGACCCACCCATTCACTTTTCCGCGACAAAGGGGGCATACCAACTTTGACTTCACCTCGGACCCTTCCTCAATTGTTTCAACCTGCAAATTGGTAGTTGTTTGTTCTGATATCACTCCATTTGTGGAGTGCTCTAAAGAGAGTGGAGTGCTTTCTTGGTTCATTGATTGTGTTTCGGCAAATGACTTGCAGAACTGATCAAAACAGTTGGAGTGGCGATAGCTTGTGTCACACATGTAGGGGCGGCATCCTTTCTCATGGGATGAACACATGAGGAGGATTGCATTGTGTGGATGTTCCATGCACACAGGGCATCGAGCTTCCTCCCATTCTTTCACACTCTCTTCACTGTCCGAAGGGTTTATGGACAATGATTGTATTGAGCAACTTGAGCTGCAAGGAAAAGGAGATGCCCTGGACCTATCAGAAGACACAGAACGGTTTCTTCTCTCCTTTGGCATGTTGCGATGTCAAATATCAGCACAAACTCTCTAATGTATGGCACCTCCCACGAGGGAGCAGCAGAATAATTTGAGCTATAAGAGATGAAAAAAGAAATAATTGGCTTATGTCAGTAGTAGTATACACCAATGTGTTCACAGGTGAAACATTATGCTGAAATATGTCATCCCAATGGAGACCATAGCAACGTCGTGTAAAAGTATCAATAATCAAAGGGCCTCGAGTGTATTACACAACAACCATTTGCCAAGTTGTCCACCAAAAACATAGAAACATGAGTACTTGACTAAATTTCACTTACGTTATCCCTCAACCATGTGATAAATGTCACTATCACAAGAAAAAGAAGTTGCATGCTTGCATTCATGTCATAAAAAATAAAACCAACTTACTCAGATTATAGAAGAAGTGCGAAATATAGAGTGAAAGAATAATTGCAGCAAGGAAGCAATTAGTTCTGTCCCAGCAGAACACAACCCTATAAAACCAAAAATGCCTAACCTCAAAAGGCTGCAGATTACAACAAGAAGCTTCTTCCCAAACTCATTAAACCTTTGCACTCACGCATCAATTTCACCACATTATCAAGAACAGTATCCAGAACGGCATATATACTATGCTCATTCAGACACTGAATGATCTACCAAATATAATACGGTCTTGCTATTGTCAGCCCACTGGGCTAGTGGGTTGACGATAAGTACACTAGAGGACAAGAAAGACACATATTTCTGTGTACTTTTTACACCCTTTAATACACGTTCACACACTTATTATTGTCAGCCCATTAGGCTGATTTTAGAATTTTCCAATATAATATGCTCCGTAAAGACCCTTGGCCCCAAGAAATCCATGCAACAGAATATAACGTCGCAGCATGAAAGAATTAAATATCCAACCTCAGCTCCTATATTAAAAGTTAACAATAGCTTTTGTGAATATAATTCACAAGGGATCAGGATTCACTATTCTTTAATGAGAAAAAGCTAAAGGCACACACAAATATGCACAAACACTCACAATGGGCAGGGGGACCACACACAATGCACTAGAGACACACAAATAGGCACAATAACTTGCTTACGACTCACAATCTAAAGACTCTAATTATCTTTCAACATGGCAATGGAACAATCCAATTCCCACTCGTAATATCTTCCTCTGTTCGAACGGATTTTGTAAGGATAGAAGTGCATGATAAAAACAGATTATCCTCAATATAAAACCACAGCATCTGCAGACTGGCAGATCACAAATACAGCCACAGGCCCGGCTAAAAAATTATTCAATTCCAAGCTCCAAACAACGTAGCAGCAACCATATACAAACCATTCATCTTCGAAATAGCTCCTTAATCAGGTCTCTTTGGGCTAAGGAGGCTGGAGCTACCCATAGCATGTGTGTCTATAGTATTGTTAAGTTTAGACAATTTTGCAATTTAATTAAGTCCCCTGATGTGTGTCACCTTGATTTGAAAATTTCCACATTCCTCCCTTCCATTTCATTGATTTCTTCATATCAGACAGCAAGTAAATCATCATGTTCCACCATTTTGGTCCCCTTAAATGTTAGGGACAGTGAAAGTAGTATTGGTTATGTGGATAACCAATTTTCCATTTTACAAATGATAGAGGCATATATTGTATGGACTTGTCAAATTCATATAACCACATAGTTGTAAACAACCTGACTGCAGAGGTTTCCTGTGCTCTCTTCTTTTTGTTTATTTCTCAAAAAAGAAAGCATTCATTAAGAAACACCTTAAGTAACAAACAAGGAATGGGAGGAAATGGATGTCAAAGAACCTTTGAATCAATAGGCAAATCGACATCATGGATGCATTGTAGATTTTAATCATAACAATATAAGGGTGGCTTATGTTCCAAAATTAATAATCCCTTGGATGGCCAAGAGAATCCCAGTCACTGGGTTTTTTCCGTTCAAAGTCTATGGCCATACCATTCAGTTAAAACACTTCGAACCTTCATTTACAATGCCCTATTGATTTTTCCTACTTATCCTGTTACCCAATCCCCTTTCTACAGCTCTCACAGTTAAATGCAGAAAACTTGAATCAACAAAAGTACAACAAGTCATTTCATAGATTGACGGGGGGTTGAGCCCAACTCATTTTGGTAGCTTTTCTTTCCTATACCAATACAATTTCAAGACTGAACTTCGAATTCCATTACTAATCCAAAAAGAACACTAATTTTCTCATAAAATTGAAAAATAAATAAACAGCAAATAAACATCTTTTACCACAATAGACAACGAAAACAAACTCTTTTAACACATTTCCAGCAAAAACAAACCCAACCCAAAAACCATATATTAACCCTAAATTAACACATTTCCAACAATTCCCCAGCAGCACGCTTCAAACCCAACCCAAAAACCCTAAATTAACACATTTCCAGCAAAAACAAACCCCCAAATCCCACCCTCAAACACATGATGATGCTCTCGCCAAACCCAGTCGCAGACGCTAACAACCACAGTCCATAGACAACCCAACCCAACCCAATCACAAACCCTAATTACCAGAATCCACAAACAGTTCAAAGTAACAAAATCAAAGTCACCGATTAGCGTGAAAAGCAAATCGAACCAACAAAGTAGTAGCAATAAAAACAAAGTTAAGGTTTTCGATCGTAGATTTACCAGAATCCGAACGAGTCTGTCGAGTTGAAAGAGTTGTACAGGTTCCGCTTTGGTTCCGATCGGGGTTTGTGAAGAGTCGAGGAAACCTAGAGAGAAAGAGAGAGAGAGAGAGAGAGGCAGCTCTAGGCTGCCTTTCTAGAGAGAGAGGAATGTTGAGGAAATGATGGGGAAATGAAGGGGGGTTGGGCGAATGGAAGTATACGATGTGTTCAGTGACGTGGGTGGTGAACAAGGGTCACCGTGTGTTGTCAATTTTCAAAATTTAAACTAGTAATTAAAGTTAACCAATTACACTTCATTTTGCGTCGGCGCCTTTTTTGTACGCTTCTGATGAGTTAAAACCACAAGCCTAGGGCGCTTCCCCTCTATTTTTTGAAATCAGCCAATTCATTTACGTCCGGAGACAAAGATTACATCACAAAATAAGAAGTGCATCAAATTATTTACTCCAACAGACCCTAGCAGCCGGAGACTAAACCCTCTTTCGCACTTGATCTGTCGTTGACGGCCAAGAACAAGGAAAAATCTAGGTGAACAAACTGGACCCGAGCTACTACCACTGCCGGAAACCTCCAAGAAGCACCATCGACAAAGCCGTCAACCACCGCAGTCCTCACTCCGACCACCCACCAAACCCTAACTACCTTATTACGCCCACCACCCAAGCACCCTAATTTTTAGGATATTTACGCTAGTGATTAATTTATGAAGAATAATTTTTTGGTTGTCTTTATTCAAATTTTTTTTGCATTTGTTAGTTTTACACTAAGGCTCCGTTTGTTTCGATGTAAAATGTTTTACAATGTAAAATATTTTTTGTGTAAAATATTTTTTCAAAAAACAAATTTCAAACTTTTATTTTCCGGTGTTTGGTTGGTATCTGAAAATATTTTCAGAAATCAACAAAATAGTGTATAGAGAGAGATGAGGAGCTTAAACGGTGGAGAGATATGAGATTATTGGAATTGAACGTAGGTCATGACTGACGATCTAGAAAACTAAGCAATAAGAATTGCAGTAGAAGGCAACGGGTTCATTTCGGAAAATAACTTACGGAAGATTTAAGGGTAAGTCATTTTCATCCAATTGATGGAAAATGTTTTACATGTAAAATGTTTTCCTCATTCTTTACACAACCAAACACCGGAAAACAGGTAAAACATTTTACCGGAAAATATTTTACGTCCAAACAAACGGAGCCTAAAATTTTATGTGATATGGGTGAGTAAAAATGAGATGAATTGGAAAATAAAAAATTTTAACTTTTACACAAATATTTTGAAAAATATCCAAAGAAAAACTCAAAAAATCAATTTTTTGACTTTTTCTTGAATATTATTCAAAATTCTTGTTTAAAAGTCAAAAAGTTTTACTTTTCCGATTCTTCTCATCCTTTCTCAACTATAGTATATAAAAATTTGGAATAAAACTAACAAATGCAAAAAAAAAAAAATTGAATAAGGACAACCAAAAACTTATGGTGTATTAGTTAATCACTAGCGTGAACGGGGCCGCCGTCGTTCATGGAGTCCCACATTCATATGTTCACCGGGCTCAAAGATCAGGGTAAGGTGTTGTTTGATAAAACTGAAAATAAAAGTTAAAAAACTAAGTATTGAATGTTGAAATTTTAAGTTACAAAAGTTGTTTGACAAATATATTAAGCAATGAATTCTAAAAAATGATGAATTAATTTTAGCTTCATTAGTTATTGTGCTTCTTTTTTAAGCACTGAATTTAAAGAAATGATGAATTAGTTTAAGGTCCATTAGTTATTGTGTTTCTTTCTTAATCATACTATTGGTCACCCTGTATAAGTGATAATATTGGAATGGTAATAGTGGTGACGCCACGATGGGGTGGTGGAATGGTGGTGATGGAGCTTGAGCGGTGATGATGGGGCGGGGGGCGGGGTTGTATGATGTGTTGTTGCAAACTAAATGGTTATCAACTTACAAAAGTTCAACCTGCTAATTTTTCAAGTGCAAGGAACTTAGAGGATAATTGTGCTACTATATATCTGGACAAGACTTCTAATTTGGACGTACTATTATGTGTATCTTGTAATTTGGGCGTTGTTCGGATTGATTTCTAGTCAATCATTGAAGCTTGAATAACATATGATTGTCGTGCTGTAGGGTGTCAATCTTGTTGGGATGTTATTCTCACGTAGTGATGCTACCTTATCTTGCTCTCAATTTATTGTACTTCTTTCATTATTAATGTTGAACGAAATTCAGAATATTTATTCTTCTCCCATAGGAGGTCAATTTATAATACAAGCTACCTATAACTAAGGAAACAAAATTTTGAAATAAGAAAATACACATAATCAAATATATAGATTCCTAAACTAGCTAACTAAATTATTTTCCTTCCTAATTTAAATTGATAAAGCCAACACTCCCCCTGAAGCTTGAGATTATATATCATGTACACTCAGCTTGCAACATATAGAATCAATGGTAGTTTTGGAAAGAGCTTTGGTGAAAATATCTGCGAGTTGAGACCCCGAAGGAACGATAGGAGTAGTAATCTCCTTAGACTCCACTTTTGATCGAATGAAGTGATAGTTTCATATGAAGGAGTAGAAGGAGAAATAACATCATATAAGAGGGACAAATTACCAGTCATATGGTCAGTAGCTCCAGAATCGAGAACCCAAACTGCATGGGAAGAGGAATGAAGACATGTGTTACCTGAATAGACAACATTGGTAGTTGAGGAAGAAGATGCATGTGCTCGTTGGATCATAGAATCATACTCAGATTTAGATATAGTGATCTGATTTGACTAAACAAACTCAAATGGCATTGATTGTTCCTTGTTTTTATCACCCATGATGAGAAAAGGAAGACAACAAACTATAAATAGAATCAAAGATACCTTAGATTGATGACAAACAGCTGAGAATTTGAGAGAGACAGTTTCAAAAAGCCTTTAATACTCTGACCCAGTGAGTGCTGAGTCAAGTTGGAGGTCGCCGAGAGGTTTTGAGGAGACTGGTGAGTAGATTAAGACTCGTCAAAGGTAGAAGAAGACTCACCAGATGTCAGGAAGGACTTGTCGGGCGTTTCTAGAGAGATTTTGGATGGTTTCAAGAAGATCCGAGGCTTGCTGAGAGCATACGATGGTATTTTTTTTTCCCGAGATTTGCTTAAGCAAAACGAGGGTCGTTGGAGATTGCTAGGGTTCCGGTGATGAGGCAAGAGGGAACTGATGGTTGTTGATCTGAGAGAACTAGAGGTTTCATAGTGTTTCAGCAATGGTTGCTGATGAGAGATGATCGCTGATGGGAGACGATCGTTGAAGCTACCGTCAACTAACAGGGGACTATCAATGAGAGAGAATCGATCAGGATCGAGAGATCCGGAAGCCAAGTGAGAAGAGAAACAAAAAGAACTTTATAATTATGTAACCCGCTCTGATACCATGTTGAACGAAATTCAGAATGTTTATTTTTCTCCCATTGGAGGTCAATTTATAATACAAGCTACCTATCAACTAAGGAAACAAAATTTTGAAATAAGGAAATACACATAATCAAATATACAGATTCCTAAACTAGCTTCCTAAATTATTTTCCTTCCTAATTTAAATATATACAGCCAACAATTAATATAATAACCCTTTTTGACGTTCAAAAAGATAGATGAATAGACGAGTTTATCGTAATTGTGAAACTATGATCATGTTGTAGGCTTGTAGCAAAATTTATTAATAGAGTTTATTGTAGAAAATAATAAATCAGCTTTCAAAATACTTGAAATCTAAAACCTTATAAGAAAAGTACCCCAAAACTTAGTTTTCCTAAACTCATATTTCAAGCCGT
>BPLS01026664.1:0-11725 GCA_019656275.1 Rhododendron kiyosumense
TATAGATAGATATAGATTAATTTGGAACCAGTCACACTACAAAATAATAAAGTGACGTTGTCTATCTACTACGTACTCCTCTCAAATCTTCTTCTTTTTTTTTTTTTTGATCTGTTCTCAAATCATGTTACAAGAGGACTCTTATTTTTTGTGAGAAATAAACATATGCATGTAGGTGTGTAATGAAAAACTTATGTGGGAGAATCAAAATAAATATGCAACGAAAAATTAACTTACCTTCTGCCATGGTGTTTAAATCTTTGAGAAATCCGGAAAATCATTTCGAACTTGAACTAATATACTTCACTCAACAAAACTCACACTAATTGATTTTGGAGAGCAATGGGTAGGATTTTCAATCTAATCTATATATATGGTTTTCACTCATGTAACTTGATGGTAATCATATGACTTTATATAGATAGATCGGGATTCTTTCCCAATAGACACAATCCTTAATACTTCTTTCCATCAAAAAAGTAATTAGACACATATTCCCAATGGACACAACCCTTCATGAATAGTCACCACATGTATTCACAAATAGTCACTAAACCTTTTCATAAATAGTCACCAATTATTTAGACAATATTTTATTTAAATCTAATACCCATATTTTAGTTACAAACATAAATACTATAAGTATAAATAGGATTGATGACCATATTATTACCAAATTGTCTTGCATGTTCATCATAAAGCAAAATATGAAAATGAATTGACTAGCAGTTAACCTTCGACTTCTGTCCTTTATGCGTGTGCAGGAAAAAAATGCAGTTTATGTAATGCTTTTATTCGATAAACTTGTAACAAAGTTGAAGGTTGGAGATCTCGTTTATCATCTTTATAGGTGGTAGTGTCATTTTGTGGAAACATGACTTAGAAAGTTCATTTTTCCATTTAAAAGTTTTATTATGTTTACCTCTTTGTTGTTTCTTTGGGGGGTTTTGATGGAAAAACTTGCATTTTGTGTTTGCGTATTGAGGAAGGTGGTATTACTTCCCGTAGGTTGGTGGAGATGGTAAGGTTTCAGTTTCAGGCTCAATACATGAGAATCCCATCGTGTAGGAACTGTCAAAGGCTATATCGGCAAGCCTTTTCTCTCTTCGCATCTTTGTTTGAGAATGATTGTGGCACAATCGGCTACTGAAGATCAAATATTTTGGGTTATTAATTCTATTACTTGTAAATTTTCATTTGACAACTTGTGTTCAACATTCCGCTATATAAACTCCATGCTCATCTTTTACCTCAGCTGGTGATTTATAGATCATAACAATTGGCTCGACACACCTTTTTTTGAATAGTTTTCTCCTTTTAAAATATTGTTGTTCTAGATCATAACCAGTTTTCGATCTATTTCAGAATTCGGCATTCAGCCCTTCTTGTTAATTTTTTTTTTAGAGACTATATCGAATAACTTGTCTGTTGATGATTGCATTCAACACAATGGTTTTCTTTTGGCTGCGAAATAGTTTTGCTGCGTTAATTACTGTGATTCTAAATCTTGGAGTGAACATCTTCTGTTTGGTCTTATTTTCAAATCAGGTAATGGCCTTTCATTTGAGGCTTTTTAAGCTGGTGTTTGCATCATGTAGAATCTGATGCAATTAAATTCCTCTGTTGATAGCTCATAATTTGTTGTCAACTACGAAGGTGCCTGTTGCAATAGTGATGGAGCAATAATAATCTGCTCCATCATTTTCAAGTTCATCGGGCTACTTCGTTTAGTGTTTGGGAAAATGACAGCCCAAAACGTATTTTGATAATTAATACCCGCCAAGGACATGTTAAGAACATTTGTTAATACTAAAAATGTCTTTGGTGGGTATTAATTATCAAAACACGTCCTTGGCCGTCATTTTCCCTTATGGAAATTCTCTCATGGGATACAAGTATATCAAACGACAACATATCGCAAAATACCATAGAACATGAAGTTCCAGTTGATCTCAATACTCCCTGGTTTTCACTAAAAGTGTCCACCAATCCCTATTTCCAGGCGGTTGCAATGCTAAATAGCTGCTCTATTGTCCAAAGTACACGGTCGATCAAAATAGAAAATTTTCATTAACAGCTTTGTAGATGAAGAAAGAAATTAGTAACTGAGGCCAAGTTGAAGTCCAAGAGCAGCGTGGACAAGAAATAATGTCATTATTCCGCTACCCAAGATCCCGTGCACATTGCGTAACCCTGGATTTCCCTGCATCGGATCGGGTAATTCAAACCCAAAAATTAAGCCTAGATAGGAAATAATCAAGTTCCTTCCAGTATTTGTTTCTCTTGAATGGAAGAATTGTAACATCATTTTTTACCTCAAACAATGTTGGCAAAATGGTTTGTACGGTCAAGAGAGCAAGGCCGATGGAACCTGTAACAGCATGAGGACTGCAAGCAAGAAAGAGGAAAAAGAGAGGGGATTTTCGTTAATTAAGTCTAGTTCGTGGGATAACATAGTATTGTTACGTACCATAACGGCAATATTTCATTATTTTCTAAAAACATTGGTCCATTCCATCCCCAAATCCCGTTATTACGAAACAACTTAGTATTTGTTTTGCTGGTGTTTTTACCAAAGAAATGAGAATAAATAGGAGGCTGATTTTCTGTTTCAAGAAAACGTGCAATGCTTCTAAATGAAATCAAGTACCTCTCGAAGATGGGCTTATCAGAAGTCAGTAGAGATGTTACTCCACCGGTAGCTCCAAGAGCAAAGAAGAAAAACATTCCTGCCAAAAGTTTTGGGTGCAAGTCCTTGGCTTTGGTTTTCTCCTCCTGATCCATAAAAGCCGTTTAGTAATATTTGGACAGAAGTTCAAAGCACTCATTTAACGTACTTCAAACGAGATCTATTACCACGTTATCTGAAAATCGTATCCGGAAACCAAGATAAGTTCCATAACCACCCATGGCAAACAGAACAACAGCCTGCACCATTACAACATGCGATACTTTAATCAAGAGGAAAATGCAGCTCCGATTAGTAGTCATGATGTGAAAGAAGACAGCAGCCCTTCATAAATACACAGAAACCAAACACAGAAAAGTTCGTGGAACACTCGCCTGTGTGTGTGCTAGACCTCAAGGAGCGTTATGTGCACTTTCTGTGACTGATTTCTGTTCGACTGCTATCCTTTGAGGGGAAAAGAATGGTAGGAAGTCAAAAAGAAAGCAGTTTACCATGTTTCCGGGGTGACCCCAATGCACAAGCCAGCCCGGAAGATTAAACGATTTCACAAGCTCAACAAAAGGTCCGAACAGAGACTTGACAGTTCCAGCTGCAATTCATATGTTTAATCTTGTTATGACTACATATAACAAGGAAAGAAGAAACAAAACAACGATAAGCCTATGGCAAATACGAGGGTAGAGATGGCTCATGCAGTTCGAGGTCAATACATGTTATGCAAGCCTAACGGGTGGATTGAAAGCGTTCAAGTTCAATCAGTACGTGAATATTTGTAGATGTTCACAAAAAAAAAAAAAAAGTTAACCTCCAGGAAGAGCAGCCACAAAAAGCAAAGGCAAATGAGTGAAGGAGTACAACAGTGTCTCATTGGGCTCCACCTCTTCTTCTTCCTCTTCCTCCTCCTCCTCATTTTGAGCTCTATCAACATGAGCTTCGCAATGAATCCTGTTCTTGAGGGCAAATGAGGGAAAGAAAAAAGCTTTTGTTCTTCTTCCAAAAGGGAATGAGGAGCCCGCAGAGGGAATTTTGCAGGAAGTGATCACTGAAGAAGTGGGAATTAGTAGTAATGAAGAGGATGGCAGAAGAGTGCAAGGAATATTATTGTTCAAACTAAGGGAGGCAAAAGCATTCGCCATTGCCGTTATAAAATGCCACCTGGGGAATAAGGAAAGATTTGTGTGAGTGATGTTGTGGAAACCGATTTGTGAGGAGTGATACAGAAAGTAAAAGAAAGAAGTGGAGAAAAGATGGATTGAGAGAGAGAGAGAGATGAAGAGGGAAAGGCAAGAAAAGTGACACGCCTGCCTATAGACGTAAAACTTTCCACGTGGTCTCAAAAAGCCTGCCTATAGATGTAAAACTAATCTTCTTTTTTGTTCTTTTTTATCCCATTTGGATCGTTAAATAAAGCTTCCAGAAAATTGTTGAATCAGCCCAACTACCGATATACTCCCTCCGTCCCAATTTGTTTGTCCAATTGTCGAAATTCGTGTCTTTCAAAATATACTTATATCTTACATTTTATAGTGTTTTTTGTGATTTTGAATAATAACACTAATTGAAATCTATCCAACAAGATCCATATTGCATATTAAAAACATTACAAATTAAAAATTATGAACAATTCTTTGAGAGGTCAAACGCTCTCAAAAAGTCAAAAAGAGAACAAACAAACCGGGACGGAGGAGTATCATTTGACGTAAACCAAATATAAACTCGATTATGTTGGGCTCATCTTTGAATTCCACGCAAATAATTACTTCATCCGTCTATTTTTAAGTGTCCACGCCAAATACAAACTCGATTATGTTGGACTCATCTTGGAACTCGTCACTTTCTAAAACTCGTTGAGATTATCTCACACAAAAATTCATGTTCAATAGAATATCAATATATATGTCTTCGGAATGCCGCCAAGATATCAATAACTTTGGTTTTATAGTTACTTAGGAGTATAAAAATCATTTGTAACCTTTAACACCAGCTTTGAATCCAACCCTTGCTTTAGTCTCTGTTTACTCTGATCTTCATTCCGAAACTTAGAACTTCTATGCAAAAATAGACTTAATATACACAAACTCATTTCTACCAGAAGAACATTAAATCAAACCTTAGAGAACTTCTATGCAGAAACCTAATATACACCAACTTATATCTACAACGAGAACACTCAATCAACAAATTTGATTACAGAAGCGTCAAGGGCTTACCAATTACAAAATAAGGAACTAACATAATGCATTCCAAAACCAATCTCAGTTGATTTCATTACCTACATTATTAACTAGCCCCATCATGCTGACGCAAGCATTATAGTTTCCTGCAGAAAGGAGTTCCTCGGGAGCAATTCATTGATTTTACTCCCCGATGACATGAGGAGAAATACCAGACAAGACTTGAGCTAGTACTTACACAATTGCCAGGGCCGACTTAGAGTCGGACTTCTTCATTACAGCGGCAGTGTGAACCTCAAAGCTGCAGTATCCTGCATGTTTTTTCCTTCAACAGCCCACAGTACTGGTTTTGGTCTCTCATTGCATAGTCGTGAATCAGTAAAAACCAGATAACTCTTCCCGTCTTCCTAACAAATTGACAGAAGAAGATAGATGATGTACCACTATGGTGCTATGTCAGGGAATTTACATTGAGCTAGGGTGGAAAGTCCACTATGCTTTCAGAATGAGCATCTGAAATTGAATAGTCTCACAAGTACAAACATGCACAACCCACCAATAAAGAGATCTCAGTTATGATGCAAAACAGAATGCAAGAATCATCACTACTGAAGAAATGAAACCATAAATGACGCTTTGCTCATTTGGGTGGAAAGTCCACTAACTTAACGACTCAATTAGATTATATTGACATTCCAATGTTAGTATTGGCCGCTGCTAGCACAAATGTAAATATTGGGTTGTTTTTCATTTTCTTTTTTCTTTTTTGCAGAAACAAAAACAATCAAAATTGAAAGCTTTTTTTCATATGGCTCCCAGTTCATGATGTCCTCGATAAGTGAGTTGCTTTTAGAAAACTTTCAGGGTAATTGGCCCAGCTGTTGTCTAGCTACACTTATTGCAGTGAGGTTCGGATTTCAACTCATATGGAGAGGAAGTTGATAACCCTTTGTAATTGTAGGGTTGGGGTTAAGGTAGCATAGATTCTTTTCACCCCTCAAAAGGAAAAAAAAAAACCTCTCTGAAGAAAACAGGTGGGTCTTCTTAACGTTTGACAAGTGCCGACCACTAGAGTTGCAGTACTTCAGAAAAGAGTACTACATAGGAATTTGACAGACCAGATAGAATTCTGAAGTACAAGTACTTGAATGGGTATTTTGACTTCACTACAGAAAAATAGAAGGAAATGAAGTACCTTGTTAAGTATGTAGATGGAAAAAATGTCACCCATCAAAGCTGTATCATCTATCAACACGGAGAATATTATTTTCAATTGTACCCTTTGTAACAGATTCTCGCTGAGGATCAATCCTCCAATTGCCATCAACAACAAATTTTATCTGAAATGGAACAACATCGACAATGACTAGAAAATTTTGCATGGAAGCCTGCTAAACTGGGATGCTCAAATAGTATTATGATATGATGACGCGAGATACTTCAGATAGGCTGTCCCATTGTAGCATGCATTGAGAATAACAAATTAAATAAATCATCGAAGGTCAAGGACTTCATTTCATCTTCTGAAGTTTGCAAACAATGAATATTTCAGGTGCCACTCATCAATTGCTTACCACATAGTACAAGGGATAAGAAACTAGATTCCAAAATAGTACATAATTTCATCATTTTCCTTTCATTTTGTTTTATCACCTATGAGTGGTACCTGCAACTATCATCACAGAGTAACAATTATATAAGAGGAAGTATCAAGTACCTAAGTGGCCAAGTCCATGGCCACATACTTAACACTTCTTGGATTGTAGTAGATTCCCATCCTATAAAGCCATGGCCAAAACAAGTTTTTCAAAATTCGCAAACCATTCTAACTGGGAAACAACATAGAGTGCATATAGATAAACAAGATATGGAGTGAACTGAATGGAGGGACTTGACACTAAGATCTCTTAGAAGTTACCCAACCCCTGATACCATGTTAGATAACTAACTGCCCAGAATGCTCAAGTCATTAGAGAATTGGCTCAAATGTGCATATTAAGCCTTCACAAAATATACCAGACTACCACGCAAGTTTTGTAACATGAACACCTTACACCCATTACATCAGTTTCTGTTTTCCCTCCAAACAGCCAACTTGATTGCCAACCACATTGATGGTGTATGACGTCATACAAACTCGATGTTAAATTTCAGATACCATTATAAGTTGATTGTACATTGATTAGGTAGTGGATTGCAAGTTTATTGCAATGAGGCTAAACATCACTATAGGATAAATAATTTGGGGCATTCACACACCTCATATATCCCAGGATATAGCCATAACGCTGTTGTCCAAAGTCTAGATTTCCTGTCAAGTTAAAGGAACAAAGTAAGTTCTTCTGGAACAAAAAGGCCAAAAAATATTGACCATCAAATGAAGGCACAATAGGTTTACAGACAGGAGAACCTTGAACTCTTAGGGTCTGTGATACTAGAAGATGGCTGTGGGTCCATCGCAATACGATGATGCCAACCATTGAAGCTACCCGTCACCTCTACACAATCACCGTCCCCCTCATACTGAATCTCAACCTAAAATCAAGAAAATTTTATTTAGTCAACAGAGGCTGTCGAGGAAAAAATTCGAGAAAGAACACAAGCCTCACTATATAGCAAACAGGGGATGAAAAGCAGATCAAGCAAATATAGAAAGAAAAGAAAAAACGAAAAAAGAATGAACAAACGAAAGACAGCAAGATACACACGTAAATAAAAAAACGGAAGAAAAAAATAAAGAAGAAACAAAAAACAAGAAGACCAAAATTGTACAGGTCACAGTTTATTACTCTCTTATCCAGCCCTTAAGTCCAAAATTGTGCAGGTCACAGTTGGTTGTGAGTCTTCTTAAAAAATGAACGCTTACTCAAATGACAAGGATCAGCAGGTATGGTGCAGGATATGTGCGGAAGCATAAAATGTAAACAATATGAACTTGGATCTTATCATCTGATAAAGAGTTTGTTTAGGAACAGGTAAAACAAGCAATTACACACCATGGTTTTTAGCCCTTCCAAGTGAGTCAACATGTCAAGTTGTTATAGTGTTTGTGTGTTCTAATAGGGTTGAGAGAAACCACCTCAATTGACAGGAGCAGCGTTAGGTAATAACCTTCTGTTTAGTCATGTCTGTTGATAAAACATGGTCCATGAAACATAAATGTTTATATTATAAAACATAAATGTTTCTGGTCCATGAAACTTCCTGGTGACTCCTCTTGGACTGTTCGGAAAATCTTTGGTCTTAGGAGTGTTGGTCAGAAGTTCATAAAGTAGCACGTAGGGAATGGATCCAATACCTTCTTATGGTTCAATAACTGGCATACCCTTGGGCCTTTGTATCAGTTTTTTGGTGATAGAGTGGCTGCTACTTTTGGAAGGTCCCGTTATGCTAAAGTTGACTCTATTATCTGTAATGGGGATTGGAGATGGCCTAGTGCTAGAAGTTCTCTGGTTAGGGATATTGTTGCTCAGACTGCCCATGATCTAGTTCCTCATACTGATAGGGAGGATATTGTTGTCTGGCTTTTGAACCCTACTAGGAAATTTTCTGCTAAATGGTCTGAACTTCGATCGTGTGCTCCAGAGGTGGGTTGGTTCTGTTTAGTTTGGCATAAGTTCTCGGTACCTCGTTGGTCATTTATTCAGTGGGTGGCTTTTCTGGGTCGTTTGTCAACTAAGGATAGATTACTGGCTTGGGGGGTGTAGGTTGATTCACGTTGTATCCTATGCCATGGTGGTCAGGAATCTCATTTCCACCTGTTCTTTGACTGTCCCTTTTCTTCTCTGGTATGGCGGCAGGTTAGGGAGAAGTGTGAGGTGTCCCCTCATGGCTGGGATTTGGCCTCTGAAATCCAGTGGGGGGTGTTGAACTGTAGATCCTTGTCGATTCAAGCCCCCACGTTCAAGCTTTGTTTGTCTGCTTCGATTTACTATCTTTGGAGAGAAAGGAATTCCAGAATCTTTCGACAAGTTGGGAGTGATCCTTCTTCAGTTGTGGCTTATATCATGAGGGAAATCAGGGCATGTGCGTGCTCTTGGAGGAGGACGGTTAGTTCACTTGGTAATTCCAGTTTTTGTGCTAGATGGGGGTTCCCGGAGTCTGTCTTTAATTATACTTTAGTTTGTTAGTATCTTGGCCAGGTTGAGTTTGTCGTGTTGTTTGTTTTGAGTTCTCAAGGCCATCTCCTCGAGTGTTGGGCTTAGTCCCTTTTATAATATCAACTGGTTCCAAAAAAAAAAAAACATGGCAGAAATTAACAACCAAGGCTATCCAATCAAAATATCTGAAAAATAACCTCCACCAATCCAGCAAGGTTTCCTTCCGTAGCATGCAATTCGGCATCTTTCTCCATGACAAGTTTCTGTGCTTTGCTGATCTCTGTTTCTACCTTAGTTTGCAAAATTGACAAAGCAAGCTGAAGAGAGAAACCAAGTCAAACTATTATAATTAATCTTTCTAGCAAGCTATTGAATGTGAAAATGCACTTTAAAAAATTGCTGACTCAAATGCAGATTCAAATGAAGTTCTGGTCATGCTTGAACAAGATACATATGGAAAATATCAAAATATGGAATAGAAATGAGCATTTTTTGGACATACAAGAATACAAAGACATTTGTTTGCTTGCCCAGGTTTATGTCCCACACTACCAAGTCATGTAAATTATTTGCTTGTGCATCTGTGTTAAGTTGTTGGACAAAGACCAAAAGGGAACAATATACAACCTTGTCTTCCTTAATGGGTATTACTAGCAAAGGATGAATTACTAACCAGTGACCGATAAGCCGAACCAAAAACAAAGAGTTGTAAGAGAAAACTAAAGTTGCTTTCAGATGAAAAAACCTGAAATTAAGGAATTTGATATTGGAATTTACACAAACATGCAGAATTTAGTCATTGGAGCTTGGATGAGAAACTCAGGGAGAGGAGTAAAATGTACAGGAGGTACAGTGGTACACTCTATTAGGATATTTAAAGCAACTAGAAGTCTAGAACCTTTCTTGAGATAAATTTGGAATGACTTGGAACAACCATGTGGTCCATGTTCACATTGTTACTTCAAACTCGTAAAAGGCTCTAATATCCATATAGAAGTTGAAATCTCATCTAAATACCTAACTTCATACCCGCTCATTTGAAAGCTATAAATCCAAACCAAATCCACCACCTAGTCGATAGTTTCTCCAATGCCAATTTAACGTTCAATCATCTATCATCAAAGTATGCTGAAAGAGAAACAATAGCAGGCACCAGAAGCAAAATTGCTAAAAATCCATTTTTGTTCTGAAACTATGCTATCTGACAGAAAGTAAAGTGAACTTCCAGACAAAAGACACTGAGTGAGATTCTATAACATATACAGTGCATGGGTTACCTTTTCCTTTTCAATCTGTTCCTTCAACCCAGACAATTCCAACTCCTTCTGATCCTACGCAGATCAAAAAACAATATAAAAATTATATCAGACAATAAATTTATTCTATTCTAAGTTTTGGACACAAGCTGCAATGAACAACCCAAGCCATGTTTGCATGGGGAGATCTTGGGTACATGACTAGGTAAAATGAACACAAATAACAACCCTCGGCTATCCCTTTGTTACAAGTGGTTCAAGGTAAGTAGGCTTAGGCTACCAGGCTACAAAGATCATTACCAGCATGAACTTGAGGCGATTAACTTCAATTTGGTTCTCCCTTTTTATAGTCTGTCTTACAAAGGCAAGAGATTTACATGTCAAAAGGGACAGTTAATGAAATACTGGTACCGAAAACAGAACTGGAATTAAAAGTATGCTGTCATGACCTGATCATCCAATTCCTCATCACAACCAGCACCCAGTAATCCTCCCTCTGACAAATTGTACTCCCTACAGATAATACCAAAAAAGTAGAAACATTTTTTAAATTAAATGAAGGAAACACATTAAAATGCCAAAGGCCATTGGGAATAAAAATTGAAGTGACTGCATCTTTCTTTTTCTCAGTACTGATGTATGGGAATTGTAAGGAACTCAAGAAGATGCAGTGGCGAAAACAAGGAAATCTGGGAATCCCAAATATTCTCCTGTCCTAGCGTCTTCTTGGTTAACACCAGAACTTCTATATACATTTGCTACATCTCAACATGTCCTTGCTTCCTTGGCAATAAACAAAAGGTGTGTTATGCCAAAAGTTGATTTGTAAGTCACTGGAATTTGGATAACAGGATTTGAAAGCAGCCCTTGACTTAAACGCTAGTTAGGGCTGTAAACGAGCCGAGCTTTGTCGAGCTCGAGCTCGGCTCGTTTACTAAAAACAAGCCAAAAACTTGAGCTCAAGCTCGGCTCTAGCCTTAACGATCTGGGCCCTTAACGAGCCGAGCTTTTGTCAAACAAGCCGAGTCCACTCAGCTCAGTTAGTAAACGAGCCGAAAACTCGAGCTCGGCTCATTTCGTAAACGAGCCAAGCCGAGCTTGCGAACTGCTCAGTTTGTTTACAGTCCTACCGCTAGTCAATGGCAGTGGGACATTCACTGTCAATCACCAGACATCTGGAACTTAGTTATAGGACCAAGGAGAAAAATCAAAGCTGCAAGTTTGGAAATACAAACTGTAGAAGGTGTGTACCTTGGGGTGTTGGTTCCTGATACAGGAGCGACAACTTGCTTGGGTGATGAGATACTTCCATTGATTATCTTAGCAGTATCGCCTCTGTGAAGCACCCATTCAGAGCGCTCCTCACTAAGAGAACTGCAGTCATTTTTTACATTCTCTAACTCAACAAATTCGTTTCCACTGTCCACCCCAATCTCATGTAAAATGCCAAAGCCATCCTCTGAGCAAAAGTAGCTACACGTAATCAACTTCACATTTTGGCAAAAA
>BPLS01026664.1:26725-41654 GCA_019656275.1 Rhododendron kiyosumense
TAGAGCTACTACGGATGGCACATGGTCCCATTGGCTAGAGTTGTAATTAAGCCGATTGGGCACAAGGGAATATTAGCTTGAGGGGAAATGCTACGGTGTCTACCCGCCGTTTGGGGATATCGTAACTTTTGACATAACTGACCATTAAAAGCATAACAAAAACCAGTGATGTGTATAACCAAAACCTTACAAAGGCATAACCCCCAAAATCCCCAAAAATTCTAGAGATTTTGGGGGTTATGCCTTTGTAAGACCAGTATTATACATGTCACTGGTTTTTGTTATACTTTTAATGGTCGGTTATGCCAAAAATTACAGTGTCCCCAAACGGTAGATGGACACCGTAGCATCTTCTTGGTTTGAGTAGTAGTATTAATTAGGAACCAAATCAATTAGGCACGACAATCTCTTCAGAGATTTTAATGACCAGAAAAAGGGGGGGGGGGGGGGGCGCTACGGGCAGATATATATATATATACACAACACAATTGTGGGGTTTGGTTGGGGAATCACGGCTACATGACTTGAACACCACGGCGGAAAAAAAAGAGCTGCATTAGTTTTCCTTCGGATTCCAGTAATGGTACGTTTGATATGTTTTTATCCATGAGAGCTAGACTTCTAGACTAGGGTTGATGATGAAATCCCATAAAATTTACTGTTGGATTTCATGCATATGATTTTTTCTACGTGCGTTTAATGTTTATTGTTCTTGACTTAATAAATTAATTTGGTCAAAACTTGGATATGGATTCAATTGGAATGGATTTTTTTTTCCCCATGATTTGATATCACTATTTTAATCGAATTGCTAATTGGTTTATCAAAGTTAATATTTGAGTACGAGATATTTACTGTGATTTGTTCACACGGATACAGTTGGATGATTTTGGCTTAAACCTTGAAGTAGGGGAGGAACACATTTTTTATACAAATAAAAAGAGCTTAGCAAAACATCATTCATGATGGTTAAAGATTAGCCTTTAAATCGCTGTGCAAAATAAAAGCAAAACTCATTGCATAAGATTAGTTGAGGAGTAAATATTTGTGGGTGTAGATCGATTTTGATACCTTAGTTACTTTTCTCAATCGGTAATCTCCACTACTTTTTCACGCTAGTTTGATTGTTTTCTTTTGTCATTATTTATTTTACTTTACATGCCAATCACACTTTTGTTAACTAAGTTAGGGTATAATCAGTTTGGATTATTTAATTTTTCCTTGCACTTGCATAATTATACTAAAATACAATTCGTACTCTTGTAAGTACATTAAAATTTCACAGCAAAATTAATTAGTTTGAGAGGTACACTTCAGCTCCCAGATATGTTGAGATATAAAAAAGAGGTAACATGTAGTGTTTTTTTTTTAAAAAATTAAAAAAAAGTTTCATATAGTACTTTTTATAATCAGATGTTCGGCCAAGTTTAACGATACATTGTGCAATCTTTTAGGAAAGGAATATGCTCATATTCTTTCCATATGAAAGGGTCCGGAAAAGATTCTTACTATATTATAGGATTAATTCTCTTGCCTAGCTAAAATTATAGTTCAGATAAATGACCAGTGCCCCCAGTGGCGGATTCAGGAATTTTGCATAGATGGGTCACCTCCTGAGTATAAGACTGGCCCAGAGATTTCGAATACAAATATGGGCTCTCGATAATGTTTACAATAATTAAAAATTATAAAATCACTCAAATAAAATTAAACCTTTGTAGTAACGTTGTTAAGCTTGAATTAAGATCATGTAATGGACAACGATAAAAAAAATAAACTTGTCAAGAGTTCAACGAAAAATATATGGCATGCTATAATTAAACATAAGAATCTTTTAAATAAGATCCATATTGCATATTTTTATATTTTAATAAACCCATTATTTTTAAGTTTGAAATTATCTTCTTAAAAAACAAGGACTTTTTTTACGTTTCGGAACGGGGCCTAAACCATCTAAAACTATTTTTTAGAGTATTGAAAATGAAGTAAAAAGGAAATCTTCAAAAAAATTCGGAGAGAAGAACTGTTAGGGCTTAGACCATTTAAAATGAACAAAAAAAGGTTCACTACAAGTTTTGAACCTATGACCTTTGCCTTAGGTTCATCAGTTTTTACTACTGAACCATCAGTTATTTCAGTAACAATACTAACATATTTATTATTTATTATGAAGTTAGCTGGGTCACGTGACCCAGCTAATCTTACATTGAATCCGCCCCTGAGTGCCCCAATAATTTTCATGTAATGTTGTGCGTTTATGATACCTACCATATAAGCACGGGAAAAAAGAAAAAGAAACGTCAACTTTTTCTTCAATTTAGCTCAAAATTTTGTTTTCACAGCAATCCCAACAGAAAATCAAGTATAAATTAATAGAAAATCAGAAAGCCCATGCCCATCGTTCAACTTCTTACACTTTCCCGTTGCTTTTAATTTCACTGTTCAAGCTTTTAACATGTCCGAATTTTAAAAAATTCTTTCAGAAAAGAGCCGGAAGATAAGTAGAAACCAACAAGGCGATCAAGAAACCAAAACCATAATAGATCTGTTAACTACGGAGTAACACAAAAAGTGAAATTGGATTTGTTATGTAATTGATGTCGTAAGCCGTCCGATAAAGGTCGGGTCAAACAGCAGGTGCTAATTGACCATGGGGGACCCAGTTGGCTATCAGTTGACCACTAGAAACAGTGAGAAGTACTTTTTTTTTTTTGATCATTAATAAGTGAGAAGTACTATGGTGGATGGGTTGTGCTCTAATCCTAGCTGCATCTCATACAGGTCCAAGTAATTAATACGGAGTAGTCCAAATTATTTTAAAATGTCTCTTGTAATGTGCTCATGCTATTAATCCTTGCTGAAGCGAATTCTAGTGGGTTGAAATATGTTTTAAAAACGCTTTTACACCCACGTTTATATCCACAATATATAGTAATTCGAACTTTCTGTATCATAGGTATTGTTGAGAATAAACATCAATTAGAAATAATCCGATTGTCATCAACGTACTTACAAGTTAATATTGCTTCTAATCGATCAATATCAAGGGGTTTTTTTTTTCTTTTCTAAAAGATGCTTCAATATAAACTCCCCACTTTTGAAAAATCTTATTCTCATGTTCGGCGAATGTTAAGTTTTTTTTTTTTATGGTTAGGAATGCACAACACATTCATAAGTGTTAGGCATGTTGCGCGGCAAAATGAGATTCCTCTTGATGATAAATTGCTATGCCTTATATGTTTCAAAATATTACGCCTCTTATTGGTGAATGTTAAGTTTTTTTTTTTTTAAATGTTACGGAGTACTATGTATTAGTACTATTTGACTATTGTTGAGCTTTGAGGTAAGTGATTGAGGACCGCTGCCATGTTTACTTCCAACTTAGCAACGAGTAATATGACAATTTGGTAAGAGTTCTTCTACCTCTGTTTGATAATACGTGCCCGTATTGTCTAAATTGGATAGTTTTTAGTTTTTTCCTGTATCTTGTGTTGAAATTATTGTATTGCCTTTTGGCTCTAGAAAGAAATGAAAAAGGCCAAAAAAAAACTAGGGATAAAAAAGTCATTTCGAGAAGTCAGTCATTCGTGGTCAAACTTTGGGTGCTGAGTCACGCACACATAATAGCACATGGATGTAGAAATTTCCTATTCGTACACCATACATACACACACACACAGAGACACAAACATAGCTCATAGAAACAAACAACAGATATAGAAACAAGGGAATGACTTCGGTGTCCCCGGTCATTTTGGGGACACCGTAACTTTTGGCATAACAAAACCATTATGAGTATAACCAAAACCTATTATGAGCATAACCAAAACCATTATGAGCATAACAGAACCATAGTAAGGCATAACATTGTTTGTTATGCTTTGGTTGGGTTTGGTTATGCATTGGTTGGTTTTTTGGATATTCCTTGGTTATACCTTGTTTGGGTTCGGTTATGCTTGTAATGGGTTTTAGTTATGCTCATAATGGTTTTGTCATGCCAAAAATTACGGTGTCCCCAAAATGACCGGGGACACCATAGCATCATCCAAGAAACAATACAGAAAAACCTACGTCATGAAATTCGTCATCCGTCAAGCCCCCCCAATACTAGAACCAGAACCTTCCCGATTTCCTCTTCTCTTCCTCTTCTCTCTCTCATTCTCTATCTCTATATATTACAATCTCCGCCACCCTTCTATCTCTTCATTCAAACAATTCAAACTCCAACAATCAGTTCTCATTAGTAGTAGTAATAATTCCAACCACAAATTATGGGCGAGGTTAGTATGTGTATTAGTATTGGATCCCTCTGTTGACTAAATTCTTTTTTTGTTTTCAACGTTGGTATTAATCCCAGATATTTTTTTTTTACGTTACAGAAAGATCCAGCGAAAAGCGGAGGAGAAGAGAAAAAGGCCGATGGTGGCAAGAAGGACGACGGGTTAGTCACCGTTGTGATGAAGCTCGAAATGCATTGTGAAGGATGTGCCAAGAAAATCAAGCAATCTGTTCGAAATTTCAGTGGTATTTTATCTTAATCTCCTCAATCACATTCGTTCGCGTGTAATTATATATGTCGCGCTTCTCTATCTGTATTTTTTTGGTGACCTAATTATTCTCAATTGACATATGGATGTTGGATTTTTAGTTTGTAGCACCAATGTGGAAGAGGAAGATTTTGACTGAAATTCCCCAGCAAATTAGAATCGAAATTCAATAAACAAATTAATCTAATTAATCAAAGCCCTAATTTTCACATACGACAGCAGAAGTAATACCTATAGTTAGAAATCTTCGTTTCCGTGCACAATTGCTTATCAAAAGATTCAGCACAGAGAATTAGCAAGAAATCACTAGTACAAAATTGGGAGACATTAATCATATCCATGCTTATAAGAAGGGTATTTTCTGAAAACTACGAGTACTGAGGACAGTCAAATTCGTTGTTACCCTCTATGCACAAGTAGAACTAATAACGAATCAAAAAGTCTAGGAACACAATTTTTGGACACAATTGTGTTTAGAGCCGTCCGATGTATATGAGTCATGGGCATGGAATGACTCTGGATGGACTGGATGGAGTTGTTTTCGGAGTTTGTGTTT
The DNA here is from genome assembly GCA_019656275.1 of Rhododendron kiyosumense. NCBI lineage: Eukaryota > Viridiplantae > Streptophyta > Magnoliopsida > Ericales > Ericaceae > Rhododendron > Rhododendron kiyosumense. The sequence goes on from BPLS01026664.1 coordinate 31,829, forward strand.
TAAAATTGTGTTCCGGGCATTGCTCATAACAGGTACGAGATTGAGGATTTAATTTTGGGGTTTTTTTTTTTTTTAATCCTTGTTGTGTTCGTGTGTGTACGCTCACGGTGGATGTTAGACTTTAGCCATGGCTGAAATCTTTTTCTGTTGAATAATTGAAGGTGTGAAAGAAGTGAAGGCGGACATTGAGAGCAGCAAGTTGACGGTGACAGGGAAGGTGGAGCCCACCAAGCTTAAACAGAGAATCGAAGACAAGACGCACAAGAAAGTGGAGCTCATCTCTCCTCAGCCCAAAAAAGACGCCGTGGCCACGGGCGGTGGTGACAAGAAGGCCGAGGGGAAGAAATCCGGCGAACAAAAGGTGGACGATAAGAAACCCAAAGAGGTACCTGTCAAACTTTCGTCAGTTTTGCCCATCATTAAAAAAAATAAAATACTTTCGTCGGTTTTGTCTAAGATAGATATTGCCTGCCCCTGCTAGCATGCGCCGTATACGGGCCTTCCCGGTAGGAGGTCGTTCGGTTTGTGCTTATCTTGCCACATAGAGTGCATGTTACCCAGGGTGTGGTTTCGGGGATTTGTGGGCACAGCGGTCCAGTTGGGTTTTATTTTTCCCCCTCTGGATCCACTTTGATGATCATCAGAGTCTAATTCGTTCTTTAGAATTCTTGACAACAAAAATCATATTGATCGTCAGATATATTTATCTTGCATCAAACGATATCCAATTAACAAGGATTTTAACGTGCTGATGTTCTAGTGGAATTTTGAAAATTACGACTTTGATCATCAAAGTAACCCCGGAAAGAGTGAAAAAAATGGCTCCGACTGGACAGTCTGGAGGGAATCCTTTTCTTTTCTTTAATTGAAGTGTTAATTGAGTCTCAATCTGGGATTACTTGTTTATTAATATCTACTTTAGCTTGGTTTAGTACTTTAGTTGATGACGTTTTGGATTAACTTATTAACTTACATAATGTTAATCTATGTTTTTCCGTTTTGTCTTTAGCCTGCCGTGAGCACAGTTGTTTTGAAGATTCGAGTTCATTGTGACGGATGCAAAAAAAAAATAAAACGAGTCATATCAAAGATCAAAGGTGAGATTCCCGAACTTTTGATTATTTAATAGCTAATTGTTTAACATATAACTTTGCTTAATTGGTTATGGTATGCCAGTACCTTAACTTGATATAAGATTAATCATACGAGTACTTTGAGTATAACTTAGATGAGGATTCCCCGAGTATTTTATTTAGATTCTAGGATTATTCCTTTCACCTCTTATTATTCATGTGTAAGGAGTTGTTATATTTTGATTACTTCTGTTTGCTAACAATGATCCGAAATGGTGAACAGGTGTAGATTCAGTTACAATTGATGGGGAGAAAGGGTTGGCCACGGTTAAAGGGACGATGGATGTTAAGGAGCTCGCTCCATACCTGAAAGAAAAATTGAAGCAAAGCGTGGAGGTTGAAGGCGGTGGTGGTGATAAGAAGGGGAAAGAAGGTGGTGGAGACAAAAAGGAGAAAGAAAGTGGCGGTGAGTCAAAAGCCCCTAGCAGCGGTGATGGGAAAAAGATCCAAGAACCAAAGGTGGAGGTGAACAAAATGGAATATTATGGGAATGTGCCGTCTTCTTCGTATTATTCAGCGCCAATGCATTATCAAGGTTACCAGGATCAGGGTTACGGTGTTCCTGTATATAATCAGGGTTATGGCGTTCCTGTGTATAATCAGGGTTACGTCAACCCTGGTTATAGTCAAGGTTATCCCAATCAAGGTTATGCCGCGGAATACTCGCACCCTCCTCCACCTCCGCCGCCCCCTTCGTATGGGAATACACCTGATATGTTTAGTGATGAGAACCCTAATGCTTGTTCTGTTATGTAATATAATTGCCGTAATTGCAATAGAGTAGTAGATTTTGAGGCTAACTATGCACACACAAAAAAGAGTGCAGAAAAAGGGGGGATAGAATTTCCTTTTGGAAATGTCAGTTAGGTCACATACAACTCATTGTTTGATTATTTACTCGTTTCTACGGTTCTTGATTAGCTGGTTAGAAATTCATTTACATGTTATTAAAATCATTATTGAATGGTGTTTGGTTTTTATGTCTAAAAAATATGGTTGGTGTTTGGTTTTAGCATGTGGTTCGTTCAAGGCCGCTTGAGTTCCTTCCTTGATTACACAACTTTTAAGAAGCATGAATTCAAAAGATGCTGCCCAAACCAAACACCTTGAAAGGGATTCTAATGAATTTAGAGCTGTCACGGGCGTAAAAAGTGATGTGAACCGCTTGTGAACCGTGTATCTTGTTCATCTGGTCATACTGATCGAGTACTAGTATATAGTGACATGAACAAAATAAGTTCATTTTTTTCATCCATGTCGCTCTATGTATTTTGGCACCCTATAATCTCAACTAAACAAAATGAATAGATTGGATCAATTGTTGTGCGCTTGAACTAAATCTTGGGTCACGGCATGCACCACCACCAGTTCCGTCCAAAGGGCCTTCCAAGACAATGACAAGTTTTAATTTACCTAATTGACTCTCCAAGCGTTGCGTTTCCTACCAGCAACAGAGAGAAAGAAACAAACTAGCTGGCCGGGCCAGGTACGTAATTGTTTAGTTGATTGTAAAACAAATGATTGAAAGGAGTTCCATAACTACAATCAAAGATTTTATATTTCTTTCTTGTCTTATTATAAACCCTGAGTGATGTAGGAGGTCTGGATATTTTGGAGTTGTTCATTCGAATAAGGCAATGAAAACACAAATTGCTAGTGATCAGTGAGACTTGTCTCTCAGAATTAGTCGCAGGCGCGATGCGGATAAATTGGTCAAAACATCTGAACTTTACATAAAAACAAATCGGATAAGTGAGGGATATTCTCAAACAAAGAAGCATTTGTTAAAATATTAGCTCCGTTCCGGAACTCATTTTAAGTATTTAATTTTTAAGAAGGCAATTTCAAGCTAAAAATGTGTCTACACAAATAATTTTCCTAATAATATGGATATTATTTGATAGATCTTATCGAGATATTTTATATGGTGCAAAAAAAAAAAATTTATTTATTAGTTTTGAGTTTAAAAATGTGAAATAAGTACTTATTTTTTAAGAAGGTGTTCTAAAACGGGGTGTATCAATACAGTAATTTTTCAAATTTGTTCCATTGGCAGAAATTTTATACGAGAATAATATTAAATAACCATAAAAATGAAAGCAAAAGGAAAGAGAATTTTTTTAAATTTCTAATTATAATGATCTCCATGCCCGTTCAATGGCCGTAGATTTTCAATTCAGGGGGGGGCTGCTCTGCTCACAGTTGCATGCAACATCGTGCATCTTCATCATCCAAGCAAGGATGTGCGTTGCTGCACGCTCCGCGCTGATTTTGTATAACTAAACACAACGCATACACTATGTGTGAAGAACAAACAGAATCAACTCTAATCCATTTAGAATGGGGTCAATCGGTCGGCTAATTCAGTTGTTCAATCAATTAATTGAACAAATAGGCCTATATATATAGAGATATATATATATATATATCAAACCGTGTGTATTGTAAGTTATTATTTAGAATCGGATATTTTCACTTTGTTGTCATTTGCGATCTTCTCGGTGATTAGTAAGTTGTATGAATCAAATTAGGTGTGTAACTACCTTCCTTTCCAACTACATTTTGACTTAGAGTTAATTAATTAATTAATAACACCATTTTTTTGAATTTTTTATAGTACTTAAGAATTCATATTCCATATCAAAGAATTTATAATCCGATTAAACTAACAATACTGACTTTCGCGAAGCAAAAAAATATTGTCATTAAACTGATCATTCTAATTAGAAAGTGAAATGAACTCATCCTACGTGCGATAAGATAAGAGTGGACAACTGATCTAATGCAAGAGAAAAAAGAATACCATCATATAATATGGTAATTTGGAAAATTGGAACTTGGAAATTTGTAACTATACATCTCATTTGTGAATCATATCCTTCAATCAGAACATCATCGAATTTATAACTACGTACGATACACAACCTTATTTCATAAAATATGAGAAGATAAAGCTCTAGTGTTGTGTGTATAGAAGCTGCCCCACATCCATGCTCGAATCGGGGCACAAAATCTACCCCGATCCGACATCCTGTTGCATAGTGGAGTATTTGTCCAATTCACTGAAGTAGTTTTTGAAACAGATCATTTGGGTACGTAAAAGACCAGAACTTCACATGGTATTTGTACAAGGAGAAGTTAGGTGGGGGAACGAAACCCATGTCCCCCACCCATCCCTTCCTTTTCAGCGAATACGGATTACTATCACGATAACGCTGGGCGGTATTAATTATTAACTTGCTGAACATTTTAATTTGTGGTTATCCATTATTATATGGTTAGATTAACAAGAGACCACAATATGGTTACTCATTAGTATATAAATAACACAATTCTCATTTCTTAATTTTATTTGGCTTATGTCACTACACACATATACTGGTTTTGCTCACACTACATTTGACACAAATTTTGCATAGAACCTTCACACAAATGAACAGAGCTGCTCAATTTATTTAAAACATATTTTATGAGCTCCCGTAAAAAATCAACTCACTCGAATAATGATAAGAGCTTGATTGGTTCATATACATGTGTGTGTGACTGTTGCAGTTAATATTTCTTTACTTTCCTTCTTTGTAGATCGTATTTTATTTAATCACTAGCCCGTGCCTACGGCACTACGCATCATTGTTGGAGGGGATAACAGTTGTGTGATTTAGGTGAAAACTATGGCCACTTAACCGGAAAGTGGGAGGATGCACTACTTGAATCAAATAAATCTAAGCCGTTCTAACAAGTTGTCCTCACACCCTTCTGTTTTATAATAGAAATGTCTAACTAGATGAAACTAGAGTCTTTTTACAAAGTTATATAGTATAGTGCTATTTTGGCTTCTTTATTTTTTTTTATTTTTTTAATTCGCTATTTGAAGTCAAAACTCCATCTGCCCGCCTAGCCAGTTGTCATGTGTCATGCGCGTTCTAAAGCCCTTTTAATTGTATAGTTTTTCCTTTTGCTAACTTAAGCGTATAATTAAATCAAGCAGCCTTTAATTTATTGGTAAGCCACTAATCTCCTTTTTGGGTTTTGTTCTTATCCTCGGATATTAAATAAATTTTGGAAATTGGACTGGCTTAATTAGTTGGACAAGTCAGGGAGTCAAGGATTGTCTTTGCCAAAAGCAAAGATGTGATTATTTCTTCCCTGAATTGAGTTTATTTGTTTAGTTGTTTATTCCTTTTAGGTCTCGTTCGATTGATGGATTCAAATGAAATTAACAGTTCTAGTATTGGTAGTCTTTGGACTATCTGTCATAGAGCTAATTCTATAATTCTATATTTGGATGACACAAAATTACTCAAGAAGAGAGGGGGTATTACTGTAAATTTTCCAATGTATTTTTGTAATTTTTCAAGACTAGACAACATTTGAGGAAAATTTTGTAATTTTTCATACCTCGTTAAAATGGGTTTATAGCGTGCTTTCCTTAATCCTGCTCAATCCCACTTCCCCTGAATTATATTGTATAATGCCCCACATGTAGGTATTAACTTAATCCTAGGGTTATTAATGACAATAGCCATCTCGGAAATCAAATATGGGATAATGTAGCTAGTATCAGGCGCAATTACTCCTATCCCAAGCGGCTAATATTAGGTTAGACCCTAATATGGGATTAACAGTCCTGGGATTGTTAGATCTTAGACTATTTGTCCTGGATTAAGGGTGTGTTCCTTTAACAAAGTACTGATTTTTTGAATTAAAAGTGATGTATTGTGAGAGAATGACATGCCTTGTAAAACAAAAATTAAGAATCTTAGCGAAATAGGGCCTAATTTCATCTCTAATTCTACCCGATCCCATGTTTGATTCGCATGGATTACATATGGGATAAGGAATAGTTTTTTTTTTTTAAAAAAATTTTGAAAGTAGTTTCTGAAAATAGTTTTTTTTATGAAACTTATGAAAACAATTTTTTGAAAAAAAAATACATTTTTCAAAAATAATTAACAAAAATAGTATTATTACAAAAAAAAAATTGGAAAGAGATTTTCTTACAAAAACTACATTTTGGAAAATGTTTTTTTTTGAAAAATAGTCTTTGAATTTAGTTTGTTTTTCAAAAAAAAGTTTTCAAAATAGATTTTTTGAAAAAAAAAAACTTCTTGTTGAAAAATATTTTTTGAAACAAATAAAGTTTTGAAAATAATTTGAAACGTTTTGAAAAATGTTTTCTGAAAAAGAATTATGAAAATAGTTTTTATATTAAAAATATTTTTGAGAAATATTTTTTCTATATAAATTTTTACAAAAGATAATTTTGAGAAAAATACTTTTAGAGAACAGTTCCAATACTATCCAAATATTTTTGAAAACAATTATTTCTTTGTTAATCCTACCCAATCCCACCTCTCTTGTGGGATTATTTAGTACCTCCTATATAGAAATAAAATTAATACAAAGATTGATAATCCCAATTGTCATTTTGGGAACCAAACGTGGGATTAGATACAATTACTCTATTCCAGACAATTAATCGGTGAATCAAACGAGATCTAGACTATTACAAGGTAGTAGTGTTAAAAGTGCACATAGCTTAACCTAATACTCCCTCCATCTTAATTTGTTTATTTAATCTTGAAAATACTCCATAACTTTTTAAGGTTACTAACTTATTACTTTTCCTCTTCAACTTTTTTGAAAAGATACTTAGGCTCGTTCTTTTGAATTTAACTTAAACTTAACTTAAATTTAAAAATTATCCTTATTTGAATTTTTTTTTTTTTGCATTTGTTAGTTTTGCGTCAAATTTTTATGGGTTATTGATTCGTCTCGACGAGAGGAATTGAAAAAGTAAATTTTTTTTTTACTTGTACACAAATATTTTGAGAAATAACCATTTTTTAGTAAAAAATGTCATTTTTACATTCAAGAAGAAATGGTAAAAATGAAATTTGGTTTCATCCAACAAGCTACTTTTGGGATGTCCAAAAGTCTAAAAAGTGAGCAAAAGGTAATTCAGAAAGTCAGGAAGAGGATGGTGGTAAGACGTGAGATGAGTCTGATGACATGGGCTGAGTGCGGTTGTTGCCCTGTCATGGTCCGACTCATGGACATGTTTCAAAGTACTGCATGTACATCTCATAATTGCATGACATTTTGGCGCTAAAAAAGTGATTATTTTTTAAAATAATTAAATAAAAATAAAAAAAATATTTTTTTTTATTACTTTCATCGAGAAGAAATAATAACCTATAAATTTTGACACAAAATTAATAAATACAAAAAAATTCAAATAAAAATAATTTTAAATTTAAATTAAATCCAAGTGAACACAGCCTAAGTACATAGCCAAATCTGTTGCACTACAGTAGTACTAATTATGCAGTACAAATAGTCTTTTTTAATCGTGGTACCAAATTGGAGTACTACTATTACTACTAACATTACTACTCCGTATACAATCACACACGACCACACATATTTAGGCTGTGTTCCAGAAATGGAATAAATTCTTATTTTTTGTTGAATAAGAACCCCTGTTCCAGAAAAATAAGAAGATTTCCACTTGTTTGGAAGAATTTATTTGGGTACAATGGGTGCCGGGAGTGAAATCGCACCGGTGGCCACGCCGGGCAGTCTCAGGCCACCGGACTGCCGATCCGAGTCGTCCAAAAATTCTAAAAAAAAAAAACCGAGGGGGCCAGCGTGGGAATCAACGGCATCCGAGGTGTGTAGGGCGCTTGATCCGAGCACCCCTATAAGATGATTCAAATATACACGGAAAAGGGGTGCTCGGATCAAGCACCCTACACACCTCGGATGCCGTTGATTCCCGCGCGGGCCCCCTCAGTTTTTTTTTTATAGAATTTTTGGATGGCTCGGATCGGCCGTCTGGTGGCCGGAGACTGCCTGGGGTGGCCGCCGGTGTGATTTCCCTCCGCCGGCGCCCATTATCATAATAACAGTCTTATTTTTTGTATAAGGTAACTTCAAGCTCAAAAATAATGTGTTTATGCAAATAATTTTCCTATCACTATGGATCTTGTTTGATAGATCTCATTGAGATCTTTAATACGGTGTAAAAAAAATTGATTTTTTTTTTCATTTATATTATTTTTGAGTTTGAAATTGTGAAAGGAACTTTTGATTTGAATTTTGTGGAATGGCCCTTATTATTTTTTAATGAGAAGTTGTAAAATAAGTACTTATTTTTTAAGAAGCGTTCTGGAACGAAGCCTTATTCACATCAAATACACGGGGCTCACACATGTATAATTGAAGGCATGGTAAGTACATAGTTAAATCTGTTGTACTCCTAATTAAGCGGGCCTCATATTTGATGTGAGTTAATTTGTGTGATTAAGCAGTAGTGCTAATGACATAGATTTTTTATGCTCAGATCTTGCACAGATTGGGATGTGGGGTCTACTTCGGGTTCCACACAAATGATTTGAGCTGTTAATTAAATTTAAAACATGGTTTGAAGGCCTCCAGTTAGAAATCAGCTCAATTCGCTACTTATAAGTACTCGAACCAATCATCCAACTTTTTGTTCAGCTTTTAGGATCTTAAAACTTGAATGAAAAGTTAGATAATTGAATCGAGCACTTTTAGTTAGCGGATTGAGCTGATTTTTTGTGAAAGCCCTTGAAAACATGTTTTTAATTTAATGAATGGCTTAAATCATTTGTGTGGGATCCGTAGTGGGCCCCACATCCCAATCTATGCACGATTTGTGCGTGAAAAATTTGTGTGGACTGATTTACTGGTGATTAAGTGTGTGTGGTTGTAGCATGACTGTTACTCGATCCCTTCGTCCCTTTTTAAATGTTTCAGTTTAAAAAACATGCAATTTTAGCAATCAACTTTCACCTATATTTTACACTTTTCTCATCAACTTTTCTCTTCACTTTGTCCTTTCCATATTAACTTTTATCTCTACTTTTCAAAATTATCCTCCACTTCATATTTTTTACATCAACTTTTCTTTTACCTTCATTTTACTAGTTAACGTTTCAAAAAGGACATTTATTTTGGAACAACTCAAAATAGAATGGTGATCATTTTAATAAAGACGGAAGGAGTACTACTAATCCCTTGTATTACTTCTTGTGAAATGCTTAGCCTCCAACTTCACCTTCGAATAAGGTTGAGACACCCCAAGCGTAGGGCTAGGTCGTTGATAGCATAATAACCGGAAAGTCCGGGATCGTACCCACAGAGAATCGAAATATAGCTAGTTTGGATTGTAGATTAATATGGTAGAGTGCGGCGTTCAAGACGGCTAACTAGGTTTTGCTTTGAACGGTAAAAGTAAAAATGGAAAAGACTAGAAACGAGCTTAAAGAACTAAAAGAGGCAAGTCTAAGGATCGTCTAACCCTTGACTAAGGCCGTTACCGGTTCTCAATATAACTCAGGCGAGAGTCACGACCGCGTGCTCACGCCCGGGCAATTTAGCGTTGACGAATATTTTTCAAGAAAGATGTGATTAAACAGAGGCGAGCCAACTTGTTTGACAAATTTATCGAACACATAGGAGGCCACGAGCCCTCGGTGAGCCGCCTGCCAAGACCGCTTGACAAACGCCTTACCGAGTAGTTAACACCCCTTGTTTAGACCAAAAATGCAAGTTAAGCCCTATTCCGTGAATTAAGATTTTAAGTCCGAAGGTTTGAGAACCAAATAACCACATAAGTCGTCGGGAAAGAGTAGCCCAAGACTTAGCCAAGAAACTACTCACACATA
>BPLS01026667.1:0-25061 GCA_019656275.1 Rhododendron kiyosumense
CGTCCACACCTGCAAAGTAGGATGCACAAAAAATTAGAAAAAAAAAAAAAAACCAGACAGAATGGATTTTTAGAAACATATGTTAGATTGTGAATATTCTTGGATTTTAAATATTCCCTGCACTACTTTAAATATTCTCTTTCGATGTACTAGCTTTTTCAGGTTAATTTGAAAAAATTCCATAAGATTGGATCCCACAAATTCTTTGGATTTAAAAAAAAAAAAATCAAAATGAGTTATTATGTTAGGAAAAAAAAAACTTCCTATAATTAATGCTTAGTTATCAATAATTTTTCGATCGGAAAACTTGCTGATCGATCATGAATTAGTTCGTTTTCTCTTTTGCTTTTGGATCGTTACAACGCCCAGTAAAGATACAGAAAATTTGAAATATGGCTTATGTTATCACTATAGGACTAAACATACATACGTACATACATATATATACAGATCTATATAGAGTATGGTTACCTAAACAGAAGCCTACCACCGCCACCGGCGATAGGGCCGGGCGATCTAATCGCTGTCGCTGCTGCTGCTATCATGGCCGCCCTCGTGCTTCTTCTTCTTCTCCTTCTTTTTCTTCTTCTCCCCCTTGTTCTCATGATCCTGAGTACCACCGGTACCACCGCCGCCGTGGATCTTGTCCTTCACCTTGTCCATCAACCCCCCTCCTTCCTTGCGCTGCCCCTCGCCGCCGTGGTACTGCTCCGTCTTGTGCTGCTCCCCGTAGTGCTGCTCCGTCTTGTGCTGTCCCTCGCCCTTGTGCTGCCCCTCGCCCTGGTGCTGCTCGCCTTCCTTTTTGCCTCCCATGTGGAGGGTTTCGCTTATCTTGTTCATGATTCCAGCCATTTTTTCTTCTCTCTTCTTTTTTTTTTTCTCTCTGTATGTAAAGGTGGATCGGTAAAAGGGGATCGGATGTGAAGAGAAGAGAGCGTCCAAGGGTTTGATTTTATAGGCGCTAAAAGTGGAGGATAAGGAGTAGGCAAACGGGTTAAGGGTAGGACCGCAGTTTCAACGGTCCAAACGTGTTTTGGGCCCCCTCAGATTTATTCTCCCTCCCCTCGTCCAACAACTCACTCTTCTCTCATTCTCTTTCTAAAATTCAAACCGTTTAAAATACGTTTGATACTTTGATCGACTGAAATTATCGACCGAATATCCCATGTGTTGTACCTGCCCTACACCCAAAAACTTCCCGTTGGTAAAGAAAGAGTATTAAAGAGGAACGTTATCCGCAGAGGAGACCTGAAAGTTCGTAAATACCCTCAGTACGTGTACGCGGCGTGTTGGAGCATGACAGGTGTTAACGATCGAAAGAATCGAAACGTCAACATCGCAATCCCAACGCAATCCCGCTCCACCTTCTCCTTGCCTTTAATTTAATTGTTTTCCTTTGGTGTGTAAAGAGAACATTATTACGGAGAACATATTATTCATCATATTTTCAATAATATAATGCAATTCTTTTGTTGAAATTAAAAGGGCTGCCACTTGAATTATCACACTTTTTCAAACTACCCCGTGAACTAAAAAAATTCTACTCCTAACCATCCGAAGCGGATCGGGATTCTCTACGAGGATTCTCTTTAAAAGGATCGTGTGAGAATTTTCATCCAGACCGTCCATCTCAATGATCAATGATCCGAATATGTTTGTTATATTTAACCGGTAATTAATATCAACTTAGGCCCCTTGTTAATTTGTAGTCACTCGATGACAGTTGAAGATCTTTAAAATGGTGATGATTTGTGATATTAAATTTGGTAATGATCCGGTGATTTTTGTCATAATTAGGTGCGATATGGGCAAATCCAACGAGGATCCAAATAGATATCCTTTAAGGAAATTGCTAGGTCACATTCTAGTCACACCTCTTTCACATGCATGTGTAAATGATAGGGATCCGTTAGGAATCTACATGCATGTGAGAAGAATGTGGTTGAGATGTAACAAATAATGTCTCTTCGTTGAAATATTTGACTGAATAATGGATAGATATTGAGAATTGATTTTGTCATTCCCTTTTTTGATAATATCACTTTCATTCTCACAAAATAAATAATCTAATAATTAAGAAAAAAATAATATTAACAAAAATTACTCCCCTGGATATTTTGCAAGATATGGTTTCTAGATATAGACTTTAATTTTCCTGGTCTTTTGTTGCTATCACTCTAGAGAAGACTTTTTACCCACCTGGGGCCCATTTAAGAAATTACTCCTAAGAGGCAGGTCTCATTTTCTGGATCACGTTTGTGTGTACAACAGACCAACTTCTACGGCACTTGTTTCACATGCTCATGCACGAGAGTTGAGTGATTTTTTTTAGTAGCAGATGTTTGTGCCAACTCGTACGCATCTTGATTAATTTCAAGATTTTGAAGGTAACGGTTTGACATAACTCTTAGTAGCTCCAAAATTTGCGTTGGTTGGCTTATGTGGGTTTCGAACATGCAATCTAATGGTCAAACATTTTATTGCTTTTTTATTCCTACTTTTGTTGATTATTAATTCCTCTCAATAAGAGAAATTCGGAAATTATTTTTTCACTTACATCCACTTTAGTAGTACTCCATGCCTCCTGTCCAGTATTTTCAGGACACGTACGGTAACCCAAAAAAAAAAAAAAAAACCCTTGCCGACATAATTATTTTTCCACAAAAAAGAAGAGATATCGTAGCCTACTTTTAAGCGAGAGATATTCTCGTAGTAGCTCGACTATTTTTCACGATTTATTAGTGGCGAAACGCGCTATTAAAATCGAGGCAAAGTGTAGGTGTTACAAGTAGTATTAAAGGTGGGTTCCAGAAATCTTCTTATATTATATAAGTACTTATTTTGGAATTTTTAGAAATAAAAAGGGTTGTTCCACAAAATTCAAATAAGTACTTATTTGACTTGTAGGTTATTTTATATAATGCCCAAAATGTCCCTATATGGATGGTTGGGTTATAATAGAGCATCCGGAAACAGTTGCAGATGATGAGAGAGGGTACTTTAGGTATCATAAGTACTTATTTTGGTCTTTTGTTTTTTAAAAAATAAGCTCACCGTTTGTGAAACAAGCCTTATCATTAGACAAAAAATCATTATTTAAATACATAAAAATCATACTCCTTATATCTTACTCTTTTTGTTCAAAATTCTTGGTCGATCCTCCACGATTTGGCCAGAATATTTATTTCGGTTCGCAGAATGTCTATTTCGGTTCGCAGAATGAGAATATAAAAAAAACACATTTTTGCAAAAAAAAAAAAAATCAAACATTTTTTCCCCCTATTTAGTCAATAAATTTTGGAATTTTTAACAAAAATGTACTTTTTTGAAATCCTCACTCTTTTTGGAATGAAGGTAGTAGTACTGTTCCAGGATTCAAAATGGATACGTTTTAAGTTCAAACATCCAAACTAATTAATAATACCAATCGAATCCCTGTACGCCAATATTGTATACATCAAGGGCGGAGAGTTAGTAAGTATGTACACAAAGGATTCAGGAACTGTCCGTAACCTTGAATACCAACTAACCGCTCCTCGTGGGGCTTGAACGCATGCCTCCACTAAAGAAGGTGGTGGCTGATGTCAACTAAGCTAGGAGCTCATTGGCAAATTCAAAAAATATTCATGGAGTCCAATTTCTAAGATCTTGGAACTACTGCAACGTTTAAGCATGGAAGAAGAAGCATTTCAGCAACATTATTATTATTTTTAATTTTTTTTAACTTAAGCATATCAAGAGACATTATATTGAACTCCCACCCAAATAACATCTCATAACTTCTAATACATCATAGATACTGAAGAAAACAAAACACTCTTCATTTCTTTTCGCCCTTTTATCAGGATTTTATTTCTAGCTCCCTCGAGACTCTGTTGCATGTGTGTACAGAAACATACAGATCTATAGTATGGTTAATTACCTAAACGGAAGCGTAGGTAGCGGCGGAAAAGAAGATAAGGACGGGGCGAACTAATCGCTGTCGCTGCTGCTGCTCTCATGGCCGTCGTCGTGCTTCTTCTTCTCCTTCTTCTTCTTCTCCCCCCTGTTTCCGTGATCCTGAGTACCACCAGTACCACCGCCGTGGATCTTGTCCTTCACCTTGTCCATCATCCCCCCTCCTTCCTTGCGCTGCCCCTGACCACCGCCCTGGTACTGCTCTGTCTGGTGCTGCTGCCCATACTGCTGGTGCTGCCCGTACTGCGGCTGCCGCCCGTCGCCGCCCTGGTACTGATCCGTCTGGTGCTGCCCCCCGTACTGCTGCTCCGTCCTGTGCTGCCCCTCGCCCTTGTGCTGCTCGCCTTCCTTTTTGCCTCCCATGTGGAGGGTTTCGCCTATCTTGTTCATGATTCCTGCCATTTTTTCTTCTCTCTCTTCTTTTTTTTCTCTCTCTGTATGTAAAAGTGGAACGTGAAATGGTGATACGATGTGAAGAGAAGAGAGTGTCCAAGGGTTTGATTTTATAGGCGTTAAAAATGGAGGATTAGGAGTATGTAGCTAGCAAATATCCTTGGTACGTGTACGCGGCGTGTTGGAAGATTCGAAACGTCAACATCACAATCCCAAACGCAATCCTCTACCTTCTCCTTGCCTTTTAGTATTACTATTATTTTTATAATGAGTGTGTCTTAGGATTAGTTTGCGTTCACTTTAAATTAATTCATACAATCTCTTTTCATAACCGTGTTTTACATGCTTATGCGTGGAATGAAATGATTGTAAAAATTGTAAGCAACAAGAATCGAAACTGAAACTTTAAGAGAAGATTGTAGCCAAAATCACCCGACCAACCCCTCAAGGGTTTCCTTCTCCTTACTTTGTCTACCGATAAAATAAGTTTCGAATTTTACGTTGACGTATAATTTAATTTTTGTTTCACACTGTGATTCTTTTCAGAATTTTAATTTTTGTTTTATACTAGTTTTTGGGTATCGAACGGATATCATGTGACACCTGTTGGTGATTCAGACCGTCCAATCAGTGATCTAACTGACTAGAATTACTCTCTCTCTCCTCTTTTTTTGTCTCTAACAAAATTTAGACTGTCCAAAACACGTTTAGACAGTTCAAATTGTGCGTGAGTACCACGTGTACTATGTCCTACCGACACCCAAAAATTTCTTGTGTGTCTTCAAATGGTGAAACCAAGAGGTGATTCGTGATATTAAATTTGGTTGGTGATTCTTGTCCTTAATTAGGTACGATATGGGCAAATGGCAATCATCCAGCGAGGATCCAAACAAATATTCTTCAAATATAGTATTTGACTGGATAATGTAGAAATTTGCAAGATATGGTTTCAAGATATATATACGAGGCGATTTTGAGAACACCTAAAAAATATCTAAAAAAATATTTAAAATTTCAATCTCATAGTTTTCGGTCAAATTTTAATAATTCAAGCTATTCAATGTGTTCACAACGTGATTTTAAGATTACAAGCTAGAAATCAGGAAAAAAAAATAAGGGATTGATTTGAGTAGTTTTTTTATTAAACCGTTAAATAAAAAAACTCTTCGGATGAAGCCCTTCTCGGTTTTTTTTTTTTTACTAATTTCTCACAGGTACCCTTAAAATCACGTTATGATTACATTGAGCAATTTGAATCATTGAAATTCAATCTGAATCTTTGGGGTGTTTTTTAAGATATTTTTATAAATGTTCCCAGAACCATCACGATATATATATAGACTTCTTTTCTTTGTCTTTTGTTGCTATCACTCTATAGCTACAATTTACTAATTTTGTTCACAATTTATTTAAGTGGGTGAACATTATCCTCATTTCTATTGGTTAAAATAATATGAATTCCATTATGCTAATCAAAAAGTGTGTTATAAAGATGGAACCTACACTATTTTAACCAATAAAAGAGATAATAATATTCACTCTCTTTTAAAGAATGTGAACAAAACACTTTTAGACGGCTTTAAATGCATGAGCGGGCACAAGCGGATTGGGAGACCCTGCCAAGCAGGGGGTGCTTGGCAAGGTTGCCGAGCGCATTTCGGCCGTCCAAAAGTGTTTTGGACAGTCCGGATGCAAAGGTACCGAATGAATTTTAAAAAAAAAGAAAAGGAAAAGGAAAAGATGTTTTGATCCGGGCTGTCAATTTTGAGATGAACGGCCAGATTGACCGCTTGGCACCCGCTCGACAGAGGTGCCGCTGTACCGACCCAACCCCGAAAAACTTCTCCTACTTTAGTAGCACACCATGCCTCCTGTCCATTATCTTCACGACACGTACGGTAACCAAAAAAAAAACCCTTGCCGACAGATTTTCCCACAAAAAAGAAGAGAGATAAAAATCGGGCAAATTTCACTGACCTCCCCTGAGGTTTCTGAAATATCACTGCCCTCGCCTACTTTTTTTGACATTACCAAGACTCCCCCTTCTGTTAACTTATCGTCAGGTGACTTGACAGAAATGGATGAGTCATGCTGATGTCATGTTATATGACCTTCAAACTGCCACAAATGCCCTTCCAGCTTAGCCTTTCTTCTTCTTCTTTTTTATTGCCCATTTAGTCTTTCTTGTTAATATAGGACCCATTGTGTTTGTTTACTAGATTTTCTACACTACTATTGACCTCTTTTTCTTTCAACTACTATTGACCTTCGGCTACCATATAAAAAAGTTTCAAAAGCAGATAAGGTTTACAAGAAAAAATGACGATTCAAATTTTAGGGCGAAATCCTACCCCGATCTACAACTACTTCTAGAATTTGCTAAGGTGGGGTAATGAAAAAAAATTAAGCATTTATCAAAGAAGGGGTTTGTGTACTAAGGGAGCACTATTTTTTTTTATAAGCAAGGGGAGCACTGTTTGGTGTTGTGCACTAGCGCAAAACATGTGTGGGTGCGCCCATTATCAGAACTCTCTTCGGTTCGTTTATTTGATCTAAGCCATCTGATAGCTAGTTTTCTTCTTTCCGAATAGATATTTTGTGTAAAAATGACTTTGACCAGATAAAAAGAACACATTGGTCTTAAAAATTATTGATCTAAGCCATCTGGTAACCGATCTAAATTTTTAAATACAATACCTACTTGACAAAACGATTTAAGCTTGTAGCTCAATTGGCATCTCCTAGTTCCCTTAGGAGACCAGGTTCGAGTCCCGTCGTGGGTGTTTGGAGGTTCAGGGTTATGGACAGCCTCTAAACTCTTTGTGGAATAATTTACTAACCCCCTGCTAACCCTCCCGATGTAAACAAGGCAAAAAAAAAAAAAAAAAAAAAAAAAGGTCAAATAATCAAACGTTGGATGGGCCTAAGTGCACAACACATATAGTGCATGCGCACATAAGAGACATTATTCTTGTGTATTAACGTTGTTGTAAGGCCTAGTTAGTTTCCCCCAAAAAGCATGTATTATTTTGTCTTTATTCAATTTTTTTTTATTTGTTAGTTTTGTGTCAAACTTTTGTAGAATATTAGTTTGCCTCGACAAAAGGAATCAAAAAAAGCAAAAAATTATAACTTTTACACATTTTAGCACTTACTTTTAGCCCAGCTAAAAGTGTAAATCTTGGATATTTCTAAAATAAATTGGGTAAAAGTCATGATTTTTAGTTTTTGGATTGCTCTTGTGGAGATAAATTAATAATCTACACACAAAAATTGATGCAAAACAAAAAAAATGTGATAAAAATTTGAATAAGGAAAAAAAAAGAAGGGAAACTAGGCCTAAGTTAATCCAACATTAGAAGCTAGAATTTTTTTTGATTGCCGATTATAGCATAAGAATTTGATGTGCTTGAGCACAATTTTTTCATTGTTCTTGTCCTTGGAAGAACAGAGCCACCACGAGGGGAAAAAAAGCACGAGCCAAGCCATGTCCAAATTGGACCTGTGATGCGCATTGGTATACAATGGTATTAGGATTCATGCTGGGTTTACACGACAGAGAGATGGAATGGCAAGGTTATCTTTGTCATTTTTTCCACAAAAGCTAACACCGTTCGTGAACAAGTTAACAGAAGGGGGAGTATTGGTAATGTCAGAAAAAGTAGGAGAGGGCAGTGATATTTCAAAAATCTTAGGGGAGGTTTCTGATTGTGTCAGAAACCTCAGGGGAGGTCAGTGAAATTTGCCCATAAAAATCCTATCCTACTTTTTTGATCAGCATCCTATCCTACTTTAAGCGAGAGATATTTTGTCGATAGCTCGTAGTAGGTCGTGTTTACATCCTGAAAAATGCCACCCAATGAAAAAATTCCACGTGGCCCCGAACGGTACGGCGGTTGTATGGAGCTTGTCCCGATTGAGTACCAATTACAGAGGATTACGGAAATTAGGGGAGGCATTGTTTTTACGGCAAACGGTGTCGTTTTAAAGTAAACCGGTGTCGTTTGAGTAGTATTTAAACGCTGGTTTGGGAGATTATTGGATCTAATCGTTGATTTAGACTTTGCGATCATCGAACGGTGCCCTCACTGCCCTGTTTCATAACTGAAATTAAATTCAATTACAGGGAATCATTTTTGAGGCAGACGTGTTGCATTGATTCACGTTGCTTGAAAATAGGAACCACGATCCAGGAAGTAGCCATAAACACCGTGATCGAAGCAAGCAGGGGAAGAAGGAATTCTGGAAATATCAAGGTAACCGTTCGAAAGCCCCCTCAACCGTTTTATGTGGCCAACGTGGACATCAATCGGAGACGTGGAGATCAAGGGCAGGGCCAGTGTCTATAAATAAAGAAGTGAAGCGAAGAGAGAAAGCCCCACAAAAAATTCATATCATCTGACAACTCATACAAAATGATTGCTCAGAGATCTATCTTAGATTAGTTTAGTTTAAAGTAGGATCTTTTTGTAAGTTGAAGGCTTATTTGCATGTAAGATTGCTTTCGATTAAATTCAAGTTTTCTTATCTTCTTGTAAGTTCTTTTCTTACCAAAGAATAGTCGTTTGTAAGTCCACTTTTGATTAAATTCAGTGTGCTTATTTTACTGTATTGTTCTTAGAAGAGTCTTAAGAGTGTTTGTATACAAGCTTGCCTTTGATTAAATTCAGGTTTGTTTGTGTTCAATCATCTTTTCTGATTCGAAGCGCGTCAATCTCTTATTTGGTTGATACCTTAAGGAAAAATCCTCTTAGTTGAGGTAATCGAACGGATAACACAATTGCCTGATTGAGATTAGTTATTTCAAATCAATTTGAAAAGAGTAATTTCATCTGTGAAGTTATTTCTTTTCTGGCACGCCCGCACACAATCATTTGCCATTTGATTGAGCTAATTCAGCCCAAACAATTTTTGGCACGCCCGGTGGGACACAAAGGTGTCAAAATGCCAAGGCTTCGAAAGCAGATAGGAACACCCATGGGTGATCTATCGCCAGAAGAACAAGCTGTGCCAGAACAAGCACCAGAACTAGGAACGCCTACAAATCCTGTTTTTCCTCAATTGGCTTCAGAACTCGAAGAGCCTCTTTATGAAGAGCCCTCTTACGAGGCACCTCCTGAGGAAGTACCTCCAAGCTTCCAAAGAGGACAAGCCAGTGGCAAAGACCACGATAGAGAGGAAATGTTTAGAGAAATGATGGTAGCTTTTCGAGAGATGGCTCAAACTCAAAGAGCCATGATCAAGAGCATGAGAAATAGGTTGCCTAATTTAGAGGCAGCAGGAAATAGCCCAGGGGATAATGGGCAGAACCATCAAGCCAACTCGAACACTCACCAAAGTTCCTTCGAAGGAAGGCTTGGAGAGGATGTTGGTAGAAGTATAATGAAATCTAGAACAGGTAAAGAAAAGATGTATCCGGATGAAATACCACAATCTTGGTATGAGCCTGTGAGACCTCCAGAGCCTGTCCTAGAGATTCCAAGGCAACCTCGTGGTGTTCACATAGGGGTTCGACGGAACACTAGAGAAAAACAGAGTATGAATCCTCTCTTCGAGCCCACATTTGGGGAGTTGGAGGATGATTCAGAACCAGAATTGGTTCGTAAGCCTGAGATAAGGGGTGAAAACCCACAACACCCTCGCCAAAAGGTCCCAACTACTAAGAATCCTCTCAAGACAGCTTATGGAACCCATAGGTCTGTTCGAACTAATGAAGCATTTGATGAAATGCAACCTACATCGTATGGGAGGATTCCTAGAGAAAAACAAGGGGATTTAGACACAACAAGAGGAGTTTATGAAGATGGTTTCATAGGACCAGGGCCTCCTGTTGAAAATCAGGAGCAAAACTTCCTCATAGGCAATCCAATACTAAGGGACCAAGTCATGGGTCTCATACAAGAGGTTTGTGGACCTCGAACTCGGGGGGTACAACCTCAAATTTATAGAAAACCATATCCAGAATGGATAGACACGACTTTCCAAATCCCTCGAGAGTTTAAAATCCCAGATTTTACCTTGTTCTTTGGGGATGGGAGACAGTCCTCTATAGAGCACATTGCAAGGTTTTCTGCCCAATGTAAGAATTTGGCTCAAAATGGCTTCATGAAGTTGAAGCTATTCCCAAATTCTTTGTCTGGGCCAGCTTTTGCATGGTATACTAACCTGCCGCCAGAATCAATAACTGATTGGTTTCAGATGGAAGAGGCATTCCATGCACAGTTCTTCAATGCTGAGCCTGAAGTCTCAATGGCAGACTTAGCAAGGCTGAAGCAGAAACCAGATGAGAAAGTAGTGGATTTCATATCTAGGTTTAAAAGAGCAAAGACCAAATGCAAACTTCGACTGCCAGAGGCAGAATTCGTAAGATTAGCGCAAGATGGTTTAGAAAGAGAGCTTCGAAAGAGGTTTGACTCTACAGAGTTTAGAGACTTTGCAGACCTAACCTATAAAGTGGCTAGATATGAATCACTGCTAGAAGAGGATATGGACAGACATAATTCCTCTTACCCTACGTATTATAGGGATCCCAATTACGAGATAGATGCTGCAGAAATTATAGAGCATGATCCTTGTGTTTGTGAGCCTTTAATTCAAAAGAATGTATCCCTAGGACAGAAGTTCAAACAAAAGGAGATCACTAAAGTATATTCTTTTGATATATCAAAAGCAGATGAGATTTTTGATTTCTTGTTAAGAAAGAAAATCATCAAGCTGCCTTCGAATGTGAAACTTCCCACAGCAGACGAAAAGAATGGGAAGACTTATTGCAAATGGCATGACTCTTGGTCCCATTCAACTAAGTCTTGTAATGTTTTTCGTGACAGGATTCAAGAACAAATCAAGAAGGGAAGGATCAAATTTCCAGAAAAGATTATGGGAATTGATACAACGCCTTTTCCAAAGGTAGAAGAAGTCAACACCAATGTGCCCTCCTCACTGGCTCGAACTGCCAAGAAGTATTGGCAGGATAAGGAGGCACCAGTGAACATGAATGCTGTTCAATATGGAAGAGGCAGGCCACATGCTTGCTATCCTCGAGGCATGGGAATGAGGCCAACTCCCTATAAACGAGCAATTGATGGGTTGGCTTCACAGAGATTCGCAGGTATTAATCATCTGCCCATGTTGGAAGCCTCATTTTTGGAGTGCCTGTGTGTAGGTTGCAGGGCCAACTATCTGGTTTTTAAGGACTTGGATAGGAAGGGCGTGAGCTTTTTCCCTAAGGAGATGGGAATGAAGAGATTGGCTCCAGTGCAAGCAAGGCCAAGTGACAGTAAGCCTTGGTTGGCACCTAAGAGAGATGTGCCCACTAGCCCTGTCCCAGCCATCCATAGAAGAGAGCTGCCACCTTCGAAGAAGGCCAACATTGGTCAGACAGCTGAGGAGCTAAGAGAGGCCAAGCAAGAAGATTTCACTCTGGTGAAAGGGGTTCCTGATTGGTTTCTCAAGCAAGTCAAGCCTGATTTGTTCCAAGGGTACAAAGGCTCCAACAGGAATGAGAATAGAACTTTCAAGCCACCAGTTTCGAACTCTGGAAACTGGGTGTTGATCAGGGATCCTAAGTCCCAAATACCCCAGATGGTTCCATTGCTTTCAAGAACTCAGAAGAGGAAGCTCCAGAGAAAATACACGCTTTTCCAATCAGGAGAATCCTCGACGGGGGAAGAATCAGGCAGGGGACCAAGGCCTAATCCACGATTCGACAGGGTTAAGAGGGACCCAGAAGAATTTCGAGCCCAGTATCATGAGAGGGAGACTTTGAAGAAAGTAGCCTCTGCCATGCTCGAAGAAGATCTAGATCCACCTTCTCCCAATTCATTGGCTAGTTACCAGTCTGGGTTACTCGAAGCCATGTTGGTAGAACAAGAAGGGATCGAAGGAAGCTCGTCACCTATGGAGCTATCAACACAAGAGGTTGAGAGCAAGGAAGTTAAGGAAACTGAGGCACTTGAACCAGCCAAAGAAAGGGCAACAATCCAATTTGGCAAGCAACCAGAAGTGCAGGTGAATATGGTGTATCCATGCTCTATGGATTTCTTCAGGAATGGCCAGAAAATGAAAGGTCAAGGTGATGCTTGGTCGAACTTGGACAAGCCAATCGACTTCGAAGAAACGCTGAGTGATGAAGAATTGAACATCATATGCAACAACTGCGACTTGGAAGAGGTGGCTCAGATTGAGATGGACGAGAACCTGGTATGTGAAATAGAGCAGAGTCAAGAGAGTTTGGAGGTAAGCTCAAAAGAAAGTGCTTGTTTTGTCCCGGAGTCCATGTCTGACATCGAATATCCCTTGGTAATAGATTTAAATTATGTGGAAATTTCATATCCATTTAAATTACCTACTAATGCAATGAGATAACATTTACGTCCACTATATATTACTGCATATTTCGATGGAGTCCCACTTAACAGAATCCTAGTGGACAATGGAGCTGCAGTGAACATTTTGCCTTTCCAAACCTTGAAAAAGCTAGGAAAAGGAAAAGCAAAATTGATCCCAACTAGCACATCCATTGCAGGATTTACTGGGGAAAGTCAACATGCCAGGGGAATTATCTCCATTAGATTGGCAGTAGGAGGCATAGAGACTGATACTGCCTTCTTTGTAGTTGACACATATGCTAAATATAATGCTTTATTGGGAAGAGACTGGATTCATGTTAATGGATGTATCCCTTCTTCCATGCATCAGGAATTAATGATTGTTAAGTATGACAAAGGCAAAGAAGTGGGTGTTGAGGGAGTCAAAGCTGATCCACATCCATTTAGTGCCACAGCAAATTTTGCTGAAGCTGAAATGTATAAATCAGATGTAGTTCCTTTGAGTGAATTACTACAAGCAGCCACTTACCCAACCAACGAGATGGAACTGGGAGAATTGGCAGAGCTGAAGTCGAAGCTAAAGCAAACTGTTGATTATGAATCAGACACCCCAAAAGATGATGCTGCTTGGATGTAAGTCCAAGGAAGAGGTGGAAGAAGAGGCCAACTCTTTGGCTTTGGTGAGGTATGTTGCTTTGGGGATCGAGCAGAAGATTCAAGAAGATAACATATGGGAAGATGTTATGCAGGATGGTAAGCCTCATGAGGAGGAAACCCAGATTGCTTCTCCAGAGCAGGTTGAAGCACAAGACCTTCTGGAGGAGGTAAAATTGGGAGATGAACAAAACCCCAACCCTGTATTCATTAACAAACAGCTTGAACCAGAGGTGAAAGCTGGGTTAATAGCACTATTGAAAACGAACAAGGATTGCTTTGCATGGAGTTACAAGGAACTGCCTGGATTGGACAGGGAATTGGTGGAGCATAGATTGCCTATCAAGCCACAATTTAAACCTGTAAAGCAGCCAACCAGGAAGATGAGTCCAGAAACTGTTGCAGGTGTTAAAAAGGAGATGCAGAGGCTTCTGGATGCGGGTTTTATTAGAACAGCCAGGTATGTCGAATGGCTATCCAATGTGGTTCCAGTCCCTAAAAAAGAATGGGACTATCAGGATCTGTGTTGACTTTCGAAACCTAAATACTGCAACTCCTAAAGATGAATATCCAATGCCTAATGTGGATACACTTGTGGACGGTTCAGCTGGACACAAGATATTATCCATATTGGATGGGCATTCAGGGTATAATCAAATTTGTATTGCAAAGGAAGATGTGCATAAAACAGCATTTGCTTGCCCTGGTAATATTGGCATTTTTGAATGGGTCAAAATGCCATTTGGACTGAAAAATGCTGGAGCCACGTACCAGAGGGCTATGAATGCCATTTTTCATAAGTTGGTTGGAGGTTTTCTTGAATGTTACATAGATGATATCATTGTGAAGTCAAGTTCTAATGAGGATCATTTGAAACATTTGGAGAAGGCATTTCAACAAATGAAGTATTATCAGTTGAAATTAAATCCAGAAAAGTGTTCTTTTGGAGTGTCAGCTGGAAAATTTCTAGGGTATTTAGTCCACAACAGAGGAATACAAGTTGACAAGAATAAAGCAAAGGCTATTATTGAAGCCAAACCACCTTCTACAAAGAAGGAGTTGCAAAGGTTTCTTGGTCAATTAAATTTCCTTCGAAGGTTTATATCTAACACTGCAGGGAAAACTAAAATCTTCTCGTCTTTGTTGAAATTGAAGGAAGGGGAAGAATTCAAGTGGTCCAGAGAGCATGATGAGGCCTTCGAAGCCATCAAGAGCTATCTAGCCAGTCCTCCTGTTTTGGCACCTCCCATCAAAGGAAAGCCAGTGAAGTTGTATTTAGCTGCAACACATGACTCAATAGGAGTACTGTTGGCTCAAGACAATGAGGATGGCAAAGAAAGAGCAGTTTATTATCTTAGTAGGTTCCTAAACTCCTGCGAATGCAAGTATGCTGCAGTAGAGAAATTGTGTTTAGCTTTGTTTTATGCTTCCAAGAAACTCAGGCATTATATGTTGCCTAGAGTAACTTATGTTATTTCTCAAACTGATGTAATTAAGCACATGCTTTCGAAGCCAGTGCTTAGTGGGAAAATTGGGAAATGGATAGTGTCTTTGATTGAGTTTTGTCTGGAATATGTACCACAAAAGTCAGTAAAAGGCCAGGCATTGGCCAACTTTCTAGCTGATCACCCAAATGAGCTTGAGACACCAAAAGCGTTGGAAGCTACTGTGGTTGAGATCAAGCCATGGAAATTATGGTTCGATGGATCAAGAACAGCTCAAATGGCTGGAGTAGGCATAGTTATTGAATCTCCCCAAAGGTTGAAAACCAAATATGGTTTTCGACTGAATGAGGGACAATGTTCCAATAATCAGGCAGAGTATGAAGCGTTGATCATAGGATTAGAAATTTTGCTTAATCTGAAAGTGAGTGTTGCTGAAGTTTTTGGGGATTCTCAGTTAGTGATAAATCAGCTAAATGGACAGTTTAAATGCACTAGTCCAGCGTTGATAATTTATTATCAACAGGCCAAGAGGTTGATAGATCAGGTCTATATGCTCACTTTAACTTATGTTCCCAGATTCTTTAATGAAGAAGCTGATGAAATAGCTCAAAGGGCATCTGGTTTCAGAGTTATATCAGAGAATGAAAAGGAGTTTTGTCAATTAACTTTGAGAAAATCTTTGCCCATGCTGCAAAACAGAATAACTGGTTTCGAAGTTTTGGAAATTAATGTCCCTACTAGTCAAAGTGTTGATTGGAGGCAAGCATTGATTGAATATTTGACCAAACCAGATAGTGTTGCAGACAAGGCAACCAGATTGAAAGCAATAAACTACATAATGTACAACAATGAGCTATTCAAGAGAGGGATGGATGGCCTTCTGTTGAAATGCTTAAACAAGGTAAGTGCCTTTAAGGTAATGGCTGAAGTGCATGAAGGAATTTGTGGAGCACATCAAGCTGGCATAAAAATGAGATGGTTGATAAGGAGGTATGGTTATTATTGGCCTACCATCCTCAAAGACTGTATAGATTATGCAAAAGGGTGTCAAGCCTGTCAAAAAACAGGTCCACTCAAGCGTTTGCCAGTCACAGATTTACAATATGTGATAAAACCATGGCCTTTCAGGGGTTGGGCCATGGACATGATTGGGATGATTTATACTCCTTCATTGGAAAAGCATAAGTTCATCTTAGTGGCTACTGATTATTTCACCAAATGGGTGGAAGCACAAGTTTATCAGGAGGTAAAACAAACCCATGTTATTGATTTCATAAAGGGAATCATATACAGGTTTGGAAGCCCTCAAACTATAACAGTAGATAATGGTTCCATATTCGAAGGGAAACTGGTAAAGAATTTTGCTAGTAACCATGGAATTTCATTAATATATACCAGCACATATTATGCTCAGTCAAATGGTCAAGCAGAATCAACCAACAAAATTATTAAGAGGGGGATTCAAAGAATGGTGGATCAGAACCCAGAGGTTTGGCATGAGTTGTTACTTGACACTTTGTGGGCATATAGAAATACAAAGAGGACTAGCACGGGTACTACTCCATTTGCCTTAACTTATGGACATGATGCTGTGTTGCCTATGGAGATTACTGTAAGATCTCAAAGAGTAGCATGTCAAAATAATTTGGATACAGGGTCTTATCATCAAGCCATGCACATGGAGTTAGAAGACATTGATGAAGCCAGAATAAAGGCTTTGAATCAAATCATGTTGCAAAAGGCCAGAGTAGCAAGGAGTTATAATAAGAAAGTCGCCCTTCGAAGCTTTGATGAAGGAGACCTTGTTTGGAAGGTTATCCTTCCTATCAGGGATAGGAGGGTAAAAAGGGATGGATTAGGAAAATGGGCGCCAACATGGGAAGGGCCTTTTCAAATCCATAGAGTGTTGAGAGGAGGAGCCTATCATTTGAGAAATCTTGATGGTTATGTTCATCGAAGAAAAATCAATGGAAGACATCTCAAAGCTTATATTCCATCAATATGGGAATCCTTTCATAGAAGATAGCTTTCGAAGGAAGGTTTCTGAGGTTTTCCATGGAATTGGGTTATTTTTAATTCCGAATTCGGAGCATTGGTTGTTTAGCGGTATGATGTCAATTGGTTTTGACACTTAGGAGTTCTTTTCTTTGAAGTTCTTATATGATTACATTTCAGCCAATGTGTCATATTCGAAGCTATGAAAGAGTCAAGCATTGCCAACCAAATTTTCATTATATATATGGAGCAACTAAACAAAAGAAAACCCAAATGGGTTGAAACAGACCCAAGTGGGTCTGAGCAAAATAAACGCAAACAGATCCAAGTGGATCTGAACAAAAAAAACCCCCTCCGGCCCTAAAAAGCAAAAATGAAGATCACAGTTGATCCTCACAGTCCCAAAGGAGAATCTTTAAGAAGATTTTCCCTCCGGGGGATTTTTTGTTTCATGAGCCGAAAGGACGAATGAGAGATCATCCCAGGTCCTAGCCAAGCAGAGACGTGAAGCTGTCTCCACGCACACCAGCTGGCTTCGAAGCTGTTCGACCTCGCTTCGAAGGGCCTGGAGCTCTGTTTGGATCTCTTTCTTGAGCTCCGTAAGCATGTTGGCTAGCCTAGCAATCTCAGCTGCAAGGTTGACAGAAAGAGTGGGCTGACTAGCATCCATGGTTGGATATGTGGGGTGGGAGAGAATGAAAGAGAGAATGCACCGTCCTGTTAACACATTGGTGTATTTATAATCAAATGAGTACAATGAATCTGCTTCAGTGATTATGGGCATTGATGAGTGGAAATACGTAAGGCTCAGAAGACGAAGGGTCTGAAAACGTTTTGGACGGCATGCCTCTTGATAATTAATGGGTCGCAACTCACAAGGAGACGGCTGGAAAGCCTCGGGAAATAAATGAGTTGGATAAATTAATTTAGACCGCGTGTGGTTGGTTTTCGAAGAGCTAGCGTGTTTTCAAGCGTTGTCAACATTTGTTTATTCGAGGGCTGCGAAGCAGAAGCCCAGTCAGGATAAAATAATATAAAGTGCTTGTGAGGAAAATTTTTGTTTCTGTGATTTTCTTCATGCTTGTTACGTCCACGTTAGTATTTAGCATCAAAAGTAGAATGAAAACAGTAGCGAAAGGCTAAACTACCAGTTCGTTGGTCAAAGCCAATATTGAAAGCGTAAACAAGAATAAGCAGTTTTCATTTTATCAACTCGAAAGGTTACAAGTGGATTACATTGAGAAACCTATCTAAGGATCCATTACATTTGAATAAAGGATTACATTGAGAAACCTATCTAGGGTCTATTAGTATCTCGGAGCTGGGTCCCTAGGGATCAAAACTGAGTCTCTAGGGATAATCCAACTGAGATACAAAGACTAGGACCAAGCTTCATTGAGACTTGATCCAAGTTCCCTACTAGTTATTGGTAGGGATATAGAGCTCCTAGAATCACAGTTGGAAGCTCATAGCTCCATAGGTAGGTAGGTGGGCTTCGAAGACCATTATTGGTTAGAATCTTTGGTCTTCGAAGCGACCGCTGGATACAGCCACATCGTAAGAAATGATGTGGCTATACCCAGAAGCCTTAGGGTGTAAGGGAAATCTCGTAAGAAATGATGTGGCTATGTTTGGAGGCTTTTTTCTTCAGAAACAGGGGAGGAGGCTTCATGGTGGGTTTCTTAGAAGCCCTAACTGAGAAGCGTGGTTTTGAAATTGCTGAAAGGAGAGAAGGCGGAGGAAGAAGATGCTTGGTAAGTTTTCTTTTTCCCAAGACCCTTCATTTATACTAGTGAGCTTGGGAATATTCATTTATGGCACTTAAAGATACGGTAGGTGAACCGTTAGCACAGTAGTTTTTCTGAGTAATGGAAGCTGGAAAGCAGGATTTGAGTTAATTGTGGATGTACTTGCCCAAAAGAATCGAATATTCAATGAAAGAATAAAGTACACACTGCGTAAAGTTACAGAAAAGGACTAGTTACATTACAAATGGTAGTTAGTAGTCCTCGAAGGGAACTAAAGTTAGCATCCAAAAGGGACGTGTGAGCTGCTCTTCTCCTCTGTTCTTCTCGAAGGGAAGGAATAAGTCGTGGGAGCATCGACTCATCCCTTAGTGCTTCACCCTCAAGCTCTGGGAAGCCCCTTGAAACTTCAGCTCTCTCTTCCCTAACTTTCTCCATCTCTTCTTGTAACCGTTGCATTTTCTTGTCAAGCTCTGAAAGCTTATCTCTTCGAGCCTGATATAAAGATAGGCGAGAGGCGGTCTCGAGGGCTTTGGCTTCTAACTTGTTGGCCTTTTCGAAGGTCAATCCAATGCTCTCGGACAAGAAACGATTATGAGCAATCAATTCACTGAACTGCTTGAGTTGCTCTTGGAGAGTGGAATTGATTGACATGGGAAGGTCTTGAGAGAGAAGTAAAGCTTGTTGGCACACCTCGAAGTGATAGGTTAAACTATGTTCAATCAAAGTGGGAAGTCCTAACTGATTTAGAGTCCTCAGAAGACTCTTTAATGTCAAGACTTCTTCCTTCGAAAGAACATGTTTAAGACTAAAAGAGGGCAAGAGAAGAGGTGTGGACGGGCTCAAGAGTTGCTGAAGGCTTTCCAAAGGGTTAGAAGAGATAAGAGGAGTGGGAGTAGCTATTTTATTACAAAATTCTTCCAATTGACTTTTAAAGAAGGATATGTCAAAAACCACTAAGGGCAAGTCAATTGGAGAAGAGGAAGATGTGGGATGGTTTTCAGGAGGAAGAGCCATGCCTGTTGCCTGCATAAGGTTTATAAGATAAAGATAAGTTGAATGAAAAACAGGAAATGAAAGGTACGACTGATTGTCAAGAGTACCTGATCTGAGGAAGAGGCTGAACTGGAGCCTTGATCCTCAGCACTTCTAAGAGTATGGCTCTTCGAAGCCAAAGTAGGGTCCATCCTTAGAGGTCCCTCCCCTGAAACCGATAAGGGAGTGAGGGGGAAGTCTCTCTGAAGGATAGGAAGGGGCCCCAAGGTCTTCGAAGGGGCCAAGCTGGTCAATACTTGTGCAAAGGTTGGCTCAGTAAGGAGTGACAGCAAAGTGTGCATGTCAATATCCTTTGCAGCAGAGTCTTTCTGCACAGAAAGAGCTTGAACAGGAGATGCCTGCAAAGGACAAAGAAAAGTTAGAGTGAATCCTTTCACAAGTTCAAAAGACGAATATTCAGAGGATACCTTGTGGGGGACATCTTCTGACGTTTGGCTTAAGGGCTCTATCACTTCTTGTGGAAGGTAGGGAGCAGGAGTTAGCTCCAATGCCTCAACAGGAGGTGCAGCTTGAGCCTACAAAGAAGTTAACAGTGAATCACGAGCACAAGAGACACATGAGAATGTGTGTAGTGTAAATTGACTTACCTCTTCTGGGGAGGAAGGTCTTTTTGGAGAAACAGGCCTCTTGGGAGGAGTTGTTTTCCTCACATAAAGGAGGGTCTCCTTCACTTGCTTTGTTTCACCTGGTTCGAACTCAAAGATTAGAGTAGAGTTCTCTTACTCCTAAGGGAGTACTAAACCATAAATGAGAAAGGAATGTACTCTTGGAGGCCGGTATCTCTGTATCACTCTCTGTTTCTTCATCACTGGAAGAAACCTGAGGGCCACGCTTCCTGGTGGTCCTTGTCCTCTTCGAAGCTGATAGGAAGGGGATAAGAAGGTGACTCAGATAAATATTATGACAATTTAAAGAGTAATTGGAAGGAAGGAAACCAACCTGGAGGTGCAGCTGAGGGCTCAAGATAGTGCTTGGTGGGAATTACTTTTTTGGGTGGAGAAGTAATTTTTCCTCTCTTCGAAGCACTTTCTGAAGAAGAGGGGGCTCCTGCAGTATTGAATGTAATTAGGTTTGGTTTCTGCAGAAAAGAAGATGTGTTCAGGGACACTTACCTCTTTTTTGTGTTACCCTCGTAGATTGCCTTCTTGGTGGAGAGGGAGGAACGACCATTGCGATTGGAGAGGCTCCAACTGGAGTCAATTGCTGTTCAACTTCGCCTCCAGCAATGTCTTCGATCCCTCCAGCCAGGCCAAATGCGTTGTCAGAGGAAAAGGAGGACGAGTCATTTTTTCCTCCATGACCAAACTCAGACTTTTCAAACCCAATGTGGGCTAGGAACTGTTTGTAGGGTTTAACCCCTGAGAGGAAAGAGCAGTTGGAGTGCCACCAGCTATCAAATGCAGGGGTGGTGCGCACTTCGGGTTCCCTGAAGTCCTGAGTAATTGTCCTCCTCAATGCATTTCGGGCTTGAGCAAACCCTGTCAGGAAATGCTCGACCGAGATGGGTGATCGTTCAGACATACAAATGTTGGCAAAGCCACAGTAAGGGGAGGGTATGCCTTGAACAAAGTCCAGCTGTCTAGCAAATTGTGCAGGGCAGTATACCTCTGCATGTGCTATGGACTTGAGGGTGTTCGACGAGGAAATAAAGATCTCTCTGCTCGTCAGAATGTTACTCCATGCTTGGAGAGCTAGAGAGGATCTTCCTTGTCTGTCCGCCAGAATGTCGAACAACCATGCTGGCCCAACAAGAGTAGGGAATGGATTGGGCCACTCCCTGTCTGAGGCAAGACCAGCAAAAAAGCAGAGGTAGTACACCAAAGTCTGTGTTGTACTGTCCTCTGGGTAAACGTAGTTGTCACCATGAACATTTGGCGCTTCAACAAAGCCAGCAAGGGATGTGGGTGCTTTGAAGGGACCCAACTCAGGGAAGTAAGCATGAAGCCATAATTGAATGAACCATTGGGGGCCTCCCTGTGAGTGGTTCAAACCCTTCTGATAGAAGTCATACCCAGCTTTGTAGACGTGACCGAGGAAGAAGGAGGCGAAGTCGAACTCTTCACCTCTAGCAAGTGCCAGTGCCACCGGAACAAATTCATTCATCACTCTTTTTCCAGAATGGCAGAAGATGTGCTTGCAGAGTGTGTAGAGGATGTAGGCAAAAAACTCTGTCTCGGTCACTTCCCCCACTAATTTCTTTTCCCTGATGCAGAAATGGGAAAAAGCCCCGTTTGTGGCAGTCAAACGAGTAAAGCCCTCGGGAGGGTGGTGCTCCTCAGTAGGGTCGAATTGGGGGCCATACGGGATAAGCCCCAGCATTTGGGAAACATCCAGGACTGTGGGTGCCATCATGCCACAGTTAAAACGAAAGAAGTTGAAGGATGGGTCCCAATAGGCCAAAGCGGCCTGAATCAGAGAAGGATTTTGTGGGACCCCCCTTTGAAGGAGGGTGATAATTCTTTTTAAGCCCACCTTCTCTAGATCGTCCGACTTCGCAGCCAACATGCGGGTGGTCCATATCTTCCAATCCTTGTCCAATGTAGGCCAGCAGGGGAAGGATTTCTTTGGGAAATTTTGCCAATCGAGGCTCGCACAAGCCCGGATTTCGGCATCCCCCAGTCGAGGATAATAAAGAGAAAGCCTAGCAGGGATTTCTCCTATGAGTTGAGGGCCCAAGATGTAAGTACCTTCTTCACTAGGGTTTGGAATGAAGACCCTGGCGTCGAGGTAGGGCTCTCCGGTCGGTCCCGGTGTTTTTCCTGACACGAACCGCCTCAATGCCAAAGAGGGAGTAGGATGTTCTGAGGCTGTTGGATCGCTGGAAGAAGCCATTGATGCAGTTTGGTTTTTAGCGTTGTTAGGAGGAAAGAGGGTTGGTTCTGTTCTTTAGAGATTTCGAGTTTGCAAAGCTTGAATGCGTAGAATGCAAGGGGTGGTTTTGAATTAATTTCGCTTTTATACTCCTGCAAGTGGGCCAGGCCTATAGTAGGCCCATACCCTGGGGTCCGCTGGGTTTGATTTTTTTTTCTTTTTTTTCCTCTCTTTTAATAGAGTTATTATTGTTAGAATTTCTATTTTAACAGTAAGTCCAAGTCCAGCGTATTGGTAAAAAGGGGAATTTCATTAAACAAAAAAAAAACTGCTACTGGATTACGAAATTAAAAATTTGCGTATTTACACAAAAAAAAGCAAAACAAGGGAAATCCTAGTTTCTGTGAAAAGAAATACAAATTAGACCTTCGAAGGGCCTGGGTGCTGAGAAGTTGTTTTTGTATTCTCAAAGTAATGAGGAAAGGACCAAGTAACAAGGCTGTGGAACTTGTTCCATGCAAATTGGAGGAATTTCAGCTCCATTTTCCTCATGTCTTCTTTGGAATCTGACTCCAATTTCTTCTCCAGCAGAGGCCTAAAGCGGAGCACCAGTGCTTTGGCCTTCCTTCGAAGCTTAGCCTCTTTTGTGGGACGCTTCACTTGTCGTCTTTTGAAGCGCCTTCGAAGCTTTTTGTCCAGAGCTTTGCTTTTGTCAGTAGGATAGATGGAATAACCGTATTGCCATTGGAAATGGGGAGTGTTGATGGCAAGGTTATTCAACTCAGTGAACCAGTCGGGTTCTTCAGGAAGAGGAACCAACTTATTGGTCTCTTCGAAATCAACTGGGAAGTGTGGGGTTTGCACCTCTGTGAGCCAAAGGGTTTTTTGGGCTTGGGCCATGCGTTTAAAGTCGCAATAAGGGGCAGGCCCAAGATAGTTTTCCTCTTGTTTGAGGAAAGGAGAAAACTTGAGAGAGGAATAGATGGATTCAAGCATGCCCATGTGGACGGTGTCGTTACCACTCAAGGGCAGGAATTGACTCGCAAAAAGGGTTCGAAAGTGATGGAATCTGTTAGGTGTGGGGTCAGGTTGGTCAAACTTGACCAGAATGGTGCCAGTGCTGGTATTGGAGGAATTTTCTTCCCATGAGCCCCAGTTGGACCCATCACACGAATTCGAAGGGGTTAAAGAGGAATCCCAACCCGTGGGAGATGGGTTGGAGGTATGGAATGTTCGATCAGAAATAATTTTGCCTGCCAACATTCGAGGGGAATTTGGAGGAGACATTTGGGGAGAGTAAGATTGATGATCAAGGTTATCTAGAATAAGATTGATTTCTGGAAGAGAGTCCATAAACGTAAGACTTCTTGACAGAAAAGACTCAAATTCGAAGAGGTTTATGAGGGGTAATGTGATTCGTTAAACCCTATCATTAATTGCCATTTATAGGAGAATTATTGTAGCTATCTTTGGGAAGCTCAATGGACGTGCATGGGAATAAAATCCTGTCATGCTTCGTGCGTCCGGATTTGAAGGGACATGGGCAGAGAACGTGTGCCATTAACATTTATTTAGCATAAATAAAATGTTAATGCGGGGGGTGTGTTTACATCCTGAAAAATGCCACCCAATGAAAAAATTACACGTGGCCCCGAACGGTACGGCGGTTGTATGGAGCTTGTCCCGATTGAGTACCAATTACAGAGGATTACGGAAATTAGGGGAGGCATTGTTTTTACGGCAAACGGTGTCGTTTTAAAGTAAACCGGTGTCGTTTGAGTAGTATTTAAACGCTGGTTTGGGAGATTATTGGATCTAATCGTTGATTTAGACTTTGCGATCATCGAACGGTGCCCTCACTGCCCTGTTTCATAACTGAAATTAAATTCAATTACAGGGAATCATTTTTGAGGCAGACGTGTTGCATTGATTCACGTTGCTTGAAAATAGGAACCACGATCCAGGAAGTAGCCATAAACACCGTGATCGAAGCAAGCAGGGGAAGAAGGAATTCTGGAAATATCAAGGTAACCGTTCGAAAGCCCCCTCAACCGTTTTATGTGGCCAACGTGGACATCAATCGGAGACGTGGAGATCAAGGGCAGGGCCAGTGTCTATAAATAAAGAAGTGAAGCGAAGAGAGAAAGCCCCACAAAAAATTCATATCATCTGACAACTCATACAAAATGATTGCTCAGAGATCTATCTTAGATTAGTTTAGTTTAAAGTAGGATCTTTTTGTAAGTTGAAGGCTTATTTGCATGTAAGATTGCTTTCGATTAAATTCAAGTTTTCTTATCTTCTTGTAAGTTCTTTTCTTACCAAAGAATAGTCGTTTGTAAGTCCACTTTTGATTAAATTCAGTGTGCTTATTTTACTGTATTGTTCTTAGAAGAGTTTTAAGAGTGTTTGTATACAAGCTTGCCTTTGATTAAATTCAGGTTTGTTTGTGTTCAATCATCTTTTCTGATTCGAAGCGCGTCAATCTCTTATTTGGTTGATACCTTAAGGAAAAATCCTCTTAGTTGAGGTAATCGAACGGATAACACAATTGCCTGATTGAGATTAGTTATTTCAAATCAATTTGAAAAGAGTAATTTCATCTGTGAAGTTATTTCTTTTCTGGCACGCCCGCACACAATCATTTGCCATTTGATTGAGCTAATTCAGCCCAAACA